>CAJHQP010002051.1:0-95267 GCA_905132765.1 Moricandia arvensis
GAATTCATCTAGCTGGATTAGTCAACTGCAGCCAGGATCTCTAACCTGCTGGGAGGATATTGAAAGAGCTTTCCACTACAATTTTCTTGATGATGCTGAAGCAACTAAAGAAAGGAAGAATAATGAAAGGTGGGTCAGGCTCATTGAAGGTTGGCATAAGAATAGGGAAGAACTGGACACCCATGCCAGGAAGTAGGATACTCCGGTTCAACAGGCAGGTGAGGTTACATAGAAGGGAGAAGAACAACATGGATCTGAGCCATGCAGAGCAGCAGAAGCGGAAATTAGTTATTCGTCCCCAGTGTCAAACGACATTGCGACATCAGCATCGATCGACCCTAAGACCTCAACATCGATCGACACCATCTTCTGCTGTTAGTCAATACCATTTCAAAATCCAAGAAAGATCGAGTGGTCTTCCGAAAATTACAGACTCGACACTCCAGAGCACTGATGTATCAAGCAGTCATATTTCTCCAGATGTAGACAGAGAGATCGCCATGGAATATTTCTCAGAGTTAGAAGGATTCTTGGAGCTAGAAGATGGGGAACAACTTGAATATGTAAATCATGACAAAGGGATCACTATGGAAGATTTCATAGAGCTAGAGGATTTCTTGAGACAATTGGATGAAGCACAACTAGAAGAATTGGATCAGGACTCGGAACGAGCAGCAAACTTCGGGAAAAGATATGGAAACTTCACAAAAATCTAGTATCGATCGACAGCCACTCGACTGCATCGATCAACAGCCACCCAACTACATCAATCGACACCCACCTGATGATATCGATCGATGCCCATGGTTCGACGAACAGCCAGGTTACATGTTTCAGGTGGAACAAGTTTAGGAGAGAATACACAAGTCCGCTGCCTCATACCTTACTGTCCACGAGCATCTGAGACCACCTATCTGCGCAGAGGAAGTTGCTAATTTTCAAAAAAAAAACAAATAAGATGATACATGATCTTGTGAAGTTTGTGGTTCCCAGCACTATTTATGAAGTAGAACTACCTATTCCACCTAACATAAGTGAGCGTCTAGGATGCTGCATTGGGATAGTAGTAGATTCTCTGCATGCAGTTGTTTCTCAAGAAATATAAGGTCTAGAATATGATGATGAGAAAGTCTCTTTGAACCAAGCATCGATCGACATTCCACACTCTGTCTGGATCGACACCCCTAGCATATCTCTTCACGTAGAGACAGAAAGAACCAAGTCTCGGGGAAGGAGCAGAAAGAAGAAGGAGAAGAAGAAGAGGATTTGGAAGAAGAGGATTTGGAAGAAGAGGAAAAGGACCAAGGGTGGTTCTGAATTGTAATTGATTCATCATTTCTCAGATGGTGTCAGGAAATACATAGTGCGCAGAAGATGCTTCTCACAGCCATTTGCAAAGCTTTGTGCACTCTTTATTGTTGAGATGATAAACAAAGGAGAAGAGTCTATGGAAGCTTTCACAAAAAGTGTGATGAAGCTGAAGATATTGGACATTAGAAATTGTTTTGGAAAAATTTCTCAGATGGTGTCAGGACTGAATCAGAGTTCTCAAACGTGAAGCTAAAGACTATAAACAAAAGCTGAGTGGGAGGCAACCCACTGTTTAGTAAGTTTGAAATATTGTTTTACTTTCATTTATTACTTATTTTTTTCGTTTTTGCTTTATTTCAGGTAAAGAAAAAAACGAGGAAGAAGAGTTTTGCACAGACATCGATCGATGGCTGCCAAGCGTCGATCGACATAGCATCACAAGTATCAATCGAGACTTAACTGTGCCGACTGACACTTATATTCGACAGCAGGTATAACTCGATTTTCTTTGTTAAATTTTTACTTATGATTTATTTTCCACCAATCTCAGACGGTATAACACTGAAGATAATCTTGGTTAAGTCTGGGAATGGTTTACCAATATTGTGTTTTATTTTCAGTTTTATTCTTATATGTTTTTATTAAAAGTTTTATAGAGTCAAAAGGGGATTATGATCAGATTTATGTTTTTTACTTGTTCACTAAGCACTCTATAGCACCATTCATTGACTTAATGATTGCAGTGAGTACTTGAGATACCAAATTGTATCATCCTGCCACTATATCACACTTGCTTAGAAAGTTTGAAATATGAGTTAGAGTTATTGTTAGTCCTTGCGTTTTCAAACCTTTTCCACATGTTTACTCTTGTATTTCTTGAGAACAAAAAAAAGGTTAAGTCTGGGGAGTTGATTGAGTCTGATGTTTACCACTTTTTGGCCATGATATCAGCCCTATTTGGATTCTATTATATGTTTATGGAGTTGTATTGAACTTTTTTCATGTTCAGGTATGTTCTGGAGTACTTTGGTGATTCTGAACTTGTTTAAAATACAGAACTCCATAGATGCGTCAGAAGTTTATCGATGGATGGAGATATTCCAAAAATGCGATTCATTTGATATTTTTTTGTAAGATATAGATTTGAGTTAGCATTCCAATGCCACTGGTTAGAGGTCCACATCACATTTAGATATAAAATTATTCCCAATTTACTGAAGAGTGGTGTGTCTACCTCATGAGAGGAAGCTGTCGAGAAGATGAATGAGGGTCAATCGACGGCACAGCCTTGGTGTCGATCGAAGTTGATCCCAGAAGACAGGCCCGATTTTTTTATGGCCGACTTATGCCCCTAGAAGCCATCACAAATTAACATAATACCATTGCACGAATTTAAACCCTATTTATGTGTGTTTTAGCCATTGTTTAGGCAACAAGCTTTATTCTATTCATTGTTCTAGGTTTAGGAGAGAAGGGAGGAACTACTTTAGATTCCTCATGTAACTCCTTTGGTTTTCTATTGATTTATAGTATTGCTTTCTATTCTATTCATCTGCGATTTAGGTGACAACTATCATGATTGAGTAGATCTCTTGTTAGATTTATAGTTTGTTTATGGTATTGATGGATTAGCCAAACAATAGAACTGCAAGGGTGATTATTAGTTCTATCAATAGATATGTGCTTATTGCATGTATTTTAGAGTAGCTAACTAGATCTGTGATCTTAGGATATAGACAACTGCGAGAGTAGGTTCAGTTCCAGAATTAATCCTGTTGAGCAAGGTTGCCAGAAACAAACGAGAGTTGATCTAGTTAATACTAGAGAATTAATTGAACTAGGTCTTAATGCTTGACTCAAGAGACCATCGATTGATGCTTGTCCAAAAGCGTCGATTGACGGTCAATCCGAGTTTACAACCAGAGTTGGAACAAAGACTAAGTCAATAGATTAGACTCGCAGCAAGAGCTGGTCGCCATTTATATTATATATCGAGTTCTATGACTAATATCCTTAGCTTATGTCCTCTGTAATCCACTTGCCTAAGACCCTAGATCTAGCTATTTCTTATTATTGTTTACAGCAACCAATCAATCAACTACTACCTTATTTATTGCTTTATTAATTTGTTTGCCTAGCTTAATCGCTATTGTAGTGACTTTATTGCGCGTCCACACTCCATGTGGATTTGATCCCTAAGTACTAAAACTAATCTCTTATTCTTATATGTTTTTCTTAATTGTTTTATAGAGTCAAAAAGGGATTATGATAAGATTTATTTTCTTACTTGTTCACTAACCACTCTATAGCACCATTTTAAACTTGTTGATTGCAGAGAGTACTAGAGATACCAAATTGTAGCATCTTGCCACTATATCACACTTGCTTAGAAAGTTTGAAGGATGAGTTAGAGATATTGTGAGTCCTTACGTTTTCCACAAGTTAGAGTTTGGTTCTTTCAAACTTTCTAAACAATGTATTTTATGTGGTGGCAACATAGTATAGGTGATAAGTATGAGTTAGATATATTGTGAGTTTCGCGTTTTCAAACCTCTTCCACAGCTTTACCCTTGTTTTGCTTAACGACAATGAAAAGGTTAAATTTGTGGGAGTTGATAGGGTCTGATATTTACCACTTTTATTCCATGATATTAGCACTATTTGGAGTCTATTATATGTATCCGGAGTTGTATTAGAGTTTTTTCAGTTTCAGGTACGTTCTGGAGTACTTTGGTGATTCTAGAGCTGTTTGATATGTAGAACTGCGCAGATGCGTCCAAAGTTTATCTATAGGCGGAGATATTCCAACCGTCAGATTCAGCTGATATTTTTCACACAATACAGAGATTTGAGTTAGCTTTACAATGCCACTGGTTTGAGGTCCATCTGACGTTCAGATCTAAAGTTATGCCCAATTTACTGAAGAGTGATATGTCTGCCTCGCGAGAGGAAGCTATCAAGAAGATGAATGAGTGTCGATCGATGGCCCAGCCTTGGTGTCGATTGAAGGTAGTCCCAGAATACAGGGCTAACTTATTTTATGGCCGACTTAAGCCCAGAAGCCATCACAAATTACCAGAATACCCCTGCACAACTTTAAACCCTATTTATGTGTTTCTATGACATTGTTTAGGCAACAAGTTCTATTTTATTCATTGTTCTAGGTTTTTGGAGAGAAGGGAGGAACTCCTTCAGAGTCCTCCTAGAACTCCTTTTTCTATTAATTTGTAGTATTTCTTTCTATTTTATTCATCTGTGATTTAGGTGACAGCTATCATTCTTGAGTAGATCTCTGGTTATATTTAGGGTTTGTCAATGGTACTGATGGATTAGCCATATAATAGAACTGCTAGGGCGATTATTAGATCTATCAATATAATTTTGCTTATTGTATGTGTTCTAGAGTATCTAACGAGAACCCTAATCTTAGGATATTGCCAACTGCGAGACTAGGTTCAATACCCGAATTAATCCTGTTGAGCTAGGTGGCCCGAAACAAACGAGAGTTGATCTAGTTAATTCTAGTGAACTAATCAAACAAGGTCTTAATGCTTGACTCAAGCGACCATCAATTGATTCTTTTCCAATAGCTTCGATCGACAGTCAATCCGAGTTCACAACGAGAGTTGAAACAAAGACTAAGTCAATAGATTAGACTCGTAGCAAGAGATGGTCGTCGTTTATATTAGATATCGAGTTCTATGATTAATACTCTTAGCTTTTATCCTCTATAATACACTTGCCTAAGACCCTAGATATAGCAATTTCTTATTATTGTATACAGTAACCAATCAATCAATTGCTACCTTGTTTACAGCTTTATTAATCTGTTTGCCTAGCTTAATCGCGACTGTATTGAGTTTATTATGCACCCATGCTCCATGTGGATTCGATCCCTAATTACTACAACTCGGCCTCTTATTTGAGAGCATATCACTGAAAAAAGGATTCACAAGTTTTCGAGAGAATTTTGATAAAAATAGTGAATGATTGATCAAAGAACATTACAAGAGTATATGTAGAAGATAAAGCACGTCTAAGACTTATTGGAAACAGAAACAAAGAGTTAGAACTTGTAGTTTTCGAAAAGACAAGAGAAAAAACTAGACCAGACCAAAGAATGAGTGGTTGAATAGCTTCATTCGGTTAGGTCTTGTTCTTCAGTCGAATTTGGGTATGGTTTGGTGTACACCGATCCAATAATTGCTTTCTCCAGTCTTCTGGTTTTTGGTCGAGTGATAGGCCCCTAAGAAAGGCAGAATGGGTCTTTGGCTTAGGCAGAGAAAAGAGTTCCTGATCCATCAAGGTTTTGGGTCGAAATTGCATCTCCTTGGGCTTAGAAAGATACACTTGTTCCTTTAGTAAGTTTGGGAAGATTTCCATCAGGTCCATCTCGCATGAAGTGTTCAGCTCATCTTGTTCCCCATCAGTGTCACTTAACTGGTTCAGCTCGTTTGTCTCCTCTTCGGTATCACTGAGCTGGTTCAGCTCATTCTTCTCCAAGACACCTTCTAGTTCAAGCTCAGTACATCACCCTCCTCCTTTGAAAAGATTTTTCCTCAAATCTGGATCATCTGCACAATGAGGAATCAAGTCAGCAACATTGAAGGTGGAACTCACTGTGTACATACCTTGAGATCAATCTTGTAAGCATTGTTATTTATGTGTTCAAGCACACGAAAAGCCCATCTGATCTTGACATGAGTTTGGATTTTATTTCACAGGGAAACCTTTCTTTCCTCAAGTGAACCCACACCAAATCTCCTGGTTCCAACACAAGTTCATGCTTACCCTTGTTAGCATACTTCTCATATACCTTCTTTAAAGGATTGAATACATACACAATCTGGAAAGGAGAGAACTTAGTAGCTCTATAAACAGAATGGTTGTATGCAAACTCTAGATGTGGTAAATAATATTAAAAGGACTAAAGGTTCTTTTTAACAACAGTACGCAAGAGAGTAGACAATGCCTTGTCAACTACTTCAGTTTGTGGATGGCAAGTAGTAGAGAACATGAGTTTCGTTCCTAGTTTAGGCCACAAATTTTTTTCCAAAAATGACTTAGGAACTTAGAATCCCTATTAGAGACAGTGGTTCTAGGCATTCCATGCAAGCGTACCACTTCTTTAAAGAGCAATTCAGTAACAATCACAGCATTATCAGTTTGATGACCATGTATGAAATGGGCCATTTTTGAGAATCTATCTACCACAACAAAGATTGAATCTCGTCATTTTCTTGTCCTAGGAAAAACAAGCACAAAGTCCATAGATATTTCTATGCAATGTTCAATGGGAACAGGAAGAGGAGAATACAAAACTTGTGGGCGAGCCTTGGCATTGGCTTGGACGCAAACAACACATCTTTTGCAAAACTTCTTTACGTCTTTATTCATACTCAGCCAGTAGAAGTGTTCTTTCAAGATGCTGTAAGTTTTTGCAATCCCAAAGTGCCCCATAAGCCCTCCTCCATGGGATTCTCTAACATACATTTCTCTCAAAGAGAAGTTAGGAAAACATAGACAGTTTTTAAGGAATAGAAACCCATCAGTGTTATAGTAATCTCCACTGGTATGCTTTTCACAATTTTTGTATATATCTCTAAAACTAGGATCATCAGCATATTGGGACTTAACCTGCTCAAATCCTAACAGCTTAGTCTCCATAGAAGAAAACAGAGAGTACTTCCTTGACAGAGCATCAGCAAAAGTTTTATCCTTACCTTGCTTGTAGTGAATCACACAAGGAAAGGTTTTGAGAAACTCTACCCATCTCTCTTATTGAGTTTTTGCTGGCCCTTCAAGTGCTTGAGTGATTCATGAACAGTATGTATCACAAACTCCTTTGGCCAGAGGTAATGTTGCCATGTTTCCAGGGCCCTAATCAATGCGTAGTGTTCTTTTTCATAGGTAGGATAGTTTAGCATTGACACTCCTAGCTTCTCACTGAAATAGACAATTGGTTTCTTCTCTTGCATCAAGACTGCTCAGATACCTACACCAGAAACACCACATTCAATGTCAAAAGGTTTTAGAAAAATCAGGAAGAAGCAGCAAAGGAGCATTAGTCAACTTCCCTTTCAAAGTATGGAAGGCTTCGTTTTGTTATTTTCCCCACTAAAACCCCGCATTCTTCTTGATTACTTCCATAAGAGGAGCTTCTATAGTGCTGAAATCACTTAGAAATTGCATGTAGACCAGCTAAGCCATGGAAGCTTCTTACTTACTTACACTTGTGGGAATTGGCAATTCTCGGATGGCCTTCACCTTCTCCTCATCTACTTTGATTCCCTGAGCTGTGAGAAAAAATCCTAGATACAAAAGGTGATCTGCTCCAAAGGTACATTTCTTAAAATCTGCAAACAATGATCGTTTCCTAAGCACATCAAGAACATCATTCAAGTGATGCACATGTTTCCTAAGCATCAAAGTACAAAACCACAAAATGTCCTATAAAATCTCTCAAAACATGGTTCATCAACCTCATAAAAGTAGTAGGTGTGTTGGTTAAGCCAAATGGCATCAAAAACCACTCATAAAAACCATGTTTTGTTTTAAAGGCAGTTTCTCACTCATATCCTTCTTTCATCCTAATCTGATGATAGCCACTTTTCAAATCAACTTTTAAAAACACACAAGAGCCATGTAACTCGTCTAATATATCATCAAGTCTGGGTATAGGATGTATGTACTTTACAGTGATGTTAATGGCTCTGCAGTCTACACACATGCGCCAGCTTCCATCTTTTTTGGCACCAGGAGTACTGCTGATGCGACCCTGATCAGACTCAAAATCAAGGCAAGGAGTCTAGTGAATAGATTATCTAAGCTACTGAACAATGCTTTGCTAAATGGGCATTTTCAAGGCCTTATTGGAATGCTATATGAAGTTCTTGACCGAGAAAGAAGAAATCTTGATATGCCTTGGAAACAACATGAATCAGGAATATGCAACCAGCTGGACGAGTCCGGAGAGGAAGAGCTGATTGAACTATGCATGGGTGAAATGGGAGAACCTGAGCATGGCGATAAATGTGCAATCGATTGGACACGAAACAAAGAGGAGATGAGGAGCATCATGCCTGAGCTTATTCTGAGCTATGGGAACCAGTTTACTTGTCCAAGTGGGCTTAAGGAACAAATCAATCAATGCACGAAGTTGCTGGATCGGACCAGAACTGAAGATGGGCGAAACAAGGCTTTTTCGACCCAAAAGAAGAAGAATCTCGATCCACATGTTTCTTGGGATCGACCAACAACATGTGAACATGCTAAGGCCCATCAGGAAGGTTATCTACACTTGGTGCAAGTCCTGGACGAGCCTAAGAAACTGCTGGATGAAGAAGGTCCTTATTGGTCCATGAAGATAAAGGATCGACCAACATGGCCCATCCATAGCCCATCCACGTCCTTATGTGTTTTAGGACTTTAATTCTATTGTGTTTTAGCTTTATTAGATGTAAACCAAGACATAAATTGTTTTGGTTTTAGTTTTTGTTTTATAAACCTATTAGGGTTTGGTTTTCTTTAAATCCATTATTGGCCTGAATAAGGGTTTTCTAGCTTAGGATTTTTGTTTCGCTTTTGTCATTTAAGAGAGACACGACCTCGATGTAAAGTTAACCCTTTTTCTTTAGTCAAACTTGCTTTTCAGCAGAAACTTTAAGTCTCTCACGAGCCTTAGTCCTTGTGTTCATCTCTTGGGCATCTATATTCGATCACCAGATATTTATTCTATCGTTTACGTGAATACCATCAGGCATCATCCTATACAAGGTTACACTTGGCGATCGCTTGAGCTAAACAACTCAAGGAGCAATCATCATCCTTGTGTGAAGACTCATCCCTTGTTCAAGCCCTAAAAACCATGAATCCATCAAATCACGACCAAAGGTTTATCCATTCGCCATCCAAGAGACCTAGCAAGCTCTTGATCCTTTCACCCATGTCCCTTCAAGTGTTCCAGGGAGAGACATCCTATCCAAGGATGTATCAAGTGGTATCAGATCCGCTTGAATATTAGGGTTGGAGATCTTAAACTGGTTTCACCAACACATTCATCAACATAAAGTTTTTTTCCCTTTGAAAACCAAAGGATATATCGTTTGGGAAGAGAGGAAGACAAACTACCACAACAATGACTAAGTAAAAAGATTAGACTCGCAGCGAGAGATGGTCGTCTTTTATATTAGATATCGAGTTCTATGATTAATACTCTTAGCTTCTATCGTCTATAATCCACCTGCCTAAGACCCTAGATCTAGCAATTTCTTATTATTGTTTACAGCAACCAATCAATCAATTGCTACCTTGTTTACTGCTTTATTAATCTATTTGCCTAGCTTAATCACAATTGTATTGAGTTTATTATGTGCCCACGCTCCCTGTGGATTTGATCCATAAGTACTACAACTCGACCTCTTATTTGAGAGCATATCACTGAACAAAGGATTCACAAGTTTTAGAGAGACGTTTGATAAAAATAGTGAATGATTGATCAAAGAACATTACAAGAGTATATGTAGAAGATAGAACACGCCTAAGACTTATTGGAAATAGAAAAAAAAAGACTTAGAACTTGTAGTTTTCGAAAACACAAGAGATAAAAACTAGACAAGACCAACAATTGCTTACTCCATTCTTCTGGTTTTAGGTCGAGTGATAGGCCCCTATGAAATTGAGAATGGGTCTTTGGCTTGGGCTGAGAAAAGAGTTCCTGATCCATCAAGGTTTTGGGTCGAAATTGCATCTCCGTGGGCTTAAAAAGATACACTTGTTCCTTTAGTAAGTTTGGGAAGATTTCCATCAGGTCCATCTCGCCTAGAATGTTCAGCTCATCTTGTTCCCCATCAGTGTCACTCAACTGGTTCAGCTCGTTTGTCTCCTCTTCAGTATCACTGAGCTGGTTCAGCTCATTCTGCTCCAAGACAGATGCTGGTTCAAGCTCGGTTACGTCACCCCTCCTCCTTTGAAAGGATTTGTCCTCAAATCTGGATCATCTACACAATGAGGAATCAAGACAGCAACATTGAAGGTGGAACTCACTGTGTACATACCTTGAGATCAATCTTGTAAGCATTGTTATTTATGCTTTCAAGAACAAGAGAAGCCCATCTGATCTTGACATGAGTTTGGATTTTCTTTCACAGAGAACCTTTCTTTCCTCAAGTGAACCCACACCAAATCTCCTGGTTCCAACACAAGTTCACGCTTACCCTTGTTAGAATACTTCTCATATTCCTTCGTAATTTCCTCAATTTTCTTCATCACCTATTCATGCAAAGACATAACATACTCGGCCTTGGCTAAGCCATCAAGATATTAGCTTGTTCACTGAGAGGTAATGGGAACAAGTACAGGGGAGTTAAAGGATTGAATACATACACAATCAGGAAAGGAGAGAACTTAGTAGCTCTATGAACAGAATGGTTGTATGCAAACTCTCGATGTGGTAAATAATATTCCCAGGTCTTAAGGTTCTTTTCAATAACAGTACGCAAGAGAGTAGACAATGTCCAGTCAACTACTTCAGTTTGTTGATGGCAAGTAGTAGAGAACATGAGTTTTTTCCTAGTTTAGGCCACAATGTTTTTCCAAAAATGACTTAGGAACTTACAATCCCTATTAGAGACAATGGTTGTAGGCATTCCTTGCAAGCGTACCACTTCTTTAAAGAGCAATTCAGAAACAATCACAGCATTATCATTTTGATGATCATGTATGAAATGAACCATTTTTGAGAATCTATCTACCACAACAGAGATTGAATCTCGTCCTTTCTTTTCCTAGGAAAAAAAAAGCACAAAGTCCATAGATATGTCTATGCAAGGTGCAATGGGAACAGGAAGAGGAGTATACAAACCTTGTGGGCGATCCTTGGCTTTGCCTGGGATGCAAACAACACATCTTTTGCAAATCTTCTCTACTTCTTTCTTCATAGTCAGCTAGTAGAAGTGTTCTTTCAAGATGCTGTAAGTTTTTGCAATCCCAAAGTGCCCCATAAGCCCTCCTCCATGGGATTCTCTAACATACATTTCTCTCAAAGAGAAGTTAGGAAAACATAGACAGTTTTTAAGGAATAGAAACCCATCAGTGTGATAGTAATCTCCACTGGTATGCTTTTTACAATCAATGTATATATCTCTAAAACTAGGATCATCAGCATATTAAGACTTTACCTGCTCAAATCCTAACAGCTTAGTCTCCATAGAAGAAAACAGAGAGTACTTCCTAGACAAAGCATCAACAACAATGTTATCCTTACCTTGATTATAGTGAATCACACAAGGAAAGGTTACGAGAAACTCTACCCATCTCTCTTATTGAGCTTGTGCTGGACCTTCAAGTTCTTGATTGATTCATGAACAGTATGTATCACAAACTCCTTTGGCCAGAGGTAGTGTTTCCATGTTTCCAGGGCCCTAATCAATGTGTAGTGTTCTTTGTCATAGGTAGGATAGTTTAGCATTAACCCTCCTAGCTTCTCACTGAAATAGACAATTGGTTTCTTCTCTTGCATCAAGACTGCTCCAATAGCTACACCAGAAGCATCACATTCAATGTCAAAGGTTTTAGAAATATTAGGAAGAAGCAGCAATGGAGCATTAGTCAACTTCCCTTTCAAAGTTTGGAAGGCTTCTTTTTGTTATTTTCCCCACTTAAACCTCACATTCTTCTTGATTACTTCCGTAAGAGGAGCTTCTATAGTGCTGAAATCTCTTAGAAATTGTCTGTAGACCAGCTAAACCATGGAAGCTTCATACTTACTTACACTTGTGGGACTCGGCAATTCGCGGATTGCCTTCACCTTCTCCTCATCCACTTTGATTCCCTGAGCTGTGAGAACAAATCCTAGATATAAAAGGTTATCTGCTCCAAAGGTACATTTCTTAAAATTTGCAAACAATGATCGTTTCCTAAGCACTTCAAGAACAGCTTTCAAGTGATGCACATGTTTCCTAAGCATCAAAGTACAAAACCACAAAATGTCCTACAAAAGCTCTCATAACATGGTTCATCAACCTCATAAAATTAGTAGGTGCGTTGTTTATGCCAAATGGCATCACAAACCACTCATAAAAACCATGTTTTGTCTTAAAGGCAGTTTTGCACTCAGATCCTGTTTTCATCCTAATCTGATGATAGCCACTTTTCAAATAAACTTTTAAAAACACACAAGAACCATGTAGCTCGTCTAATATATCATCAAGTCTAGGGATAGGATGTATGTACTTTACAGTGATGTTGATGGCTCTGCAGTTACACACATGCGCCAGCTTCCTTCTTTTTTGGCCAGGAGTACTGGTGATGCGACACTGATCAGCCTGATTAGACTCAAACTCAAGGAAAAGAGTCTAGTGAATAGGTTAGCTAAGCTACTGAACAATGCTTAGCTAAATGGGCAGTTTCAAGGCCTTATTGGAATGCTCTATGAAGTTCTTGACCGAGAAAGATGAAATCTTGATATGTCTTGGAAACAACATGAATCAGGAATATTCAACAAGCTGGACGAGTAAAGAGAGGAAGAGCTGATTGAACTATGCATGGGTGAGCTGGGAGAACCTGAGCATGGCGATAAAGGTGCAATCGATTGGACACGAAACAGAGAGGAGATGAGGTGCATCATACCTGAGCTTATTCTGAGCTATGGGAACCAGTTTACTCGTCCAAGTGGGCTTAAGGAACAAATCAATCAATGCAAGAAGTTTCTGGATCGGACCAGAACTGAAGATGGGCGAAACAAGGCTTTTTCAACCCAAAAGAAGAAGAATCTCAATCCACTTGTTTCCTATGCTGGACCAACAACATGTGAACATGCTAAGGCCCATCAGAAAGGTTATCTACACTTGGTGCAAGTCCTGGACGAGGATAAGAAACTGCTTGTGAAGAAGGGCCTTATCGGTCCATGAAGATAGAGGATCGACCACCATGGCCCATCTATAGCCCATCCACGTCCTTATGTGTTTTAGGACTTTAATACTTTTGTGTTTTAGCTTTATCAGATGTAAACCAAGACATAGTTGGTTTTAGTTTGGTTTTACAAACCCATTAGGGTTTGGTTTTCTTTAAACCGTTATTGGCCTGAATTAGGGTTTTCCAGCTTAGGATTTTTCGTTTGGCTTTTGTTATTTAAGAAAGACACGACCTTAATGTAAAGTTAACCCTTTACTTTAATCAAACTTGCTTTTCAACAGAAAATTTAAGTTTCTCAGGAGCCTTAGTCCTTGTGTTCATCTTTTGAGCATCCATCTTCGATCACTAGATAGTTAACTGTATCGTTTACGTGAATACCATCAGGCATCATCCTATACAAGGTTACATTTGTAGATTGCCGGAGCTAAACAAATAAAGGAGCAATCATCATCCTTGTGTGTAGATTCATCTCTTGTTCAAAACCTAAAAACCTTTAATCCATCAAATCACAACCAAAGGTCTATCCATTCACCATCCAAGAGACCTAGCAAGCTCTTGATCCTTTCACCCACGTCCCTTCAAGTGTTACAGGGACAGACATCCTATCCAAGGCCGTATCAAGTGGTATTAGAGCCACTTGAAGGTTAGGATTTGAGATCTTAAAATGGTTTCACCTACACATTCAGCAACATAAATTTTTTTCTCTTTGAAAACCAAAGGAGGATCGTTTGGGAAGAGAGGAAGAGAAACTACCACAACAAAAAAAACCAATAAACCCTAGGAGCTTGGTTGAAACCTTACACGTCACCATAGTCATACCTGAGGTTTTTGTTGGAGGAAGATGTCCCACAGCTTTTATATCATGGGCTGAAAGCATAGACAACTTTATCCTGCAGAATCAAGTACCTTCACTGGAATGTCTAGACTTTGCTATAAGTCTACTGAGAGAGGAGGCTAAATCATGGTGTAGGGAAGAGGAAGAAGCACCCTGGTATGAAGAAGAACTACTTGAAACTTGGGATGAGCTTAAAATAACCATGAGTTTTAGGTACATACCTTGTTTTCAATGGGAGGAAACTTAACTGCGATACTCACCACCAAAGACTCCTTTACCCACGGCTGCAGCTGATAAGGAAGAGGAAACTCAAGTGTTGTTTGGAAACATGCCAGATCAAACAAAGAAAGAAGAGGGAGCGCTTTGGTTGATCAAGGTAACTCTCCTTGTTTGACTCTCTGTGGTTGATCAATCAAAGCAAGCACCAATTCAGAAGCTGTAGATGACTCTCCAAGCCCTCCCTCTTCTTTCTTTGTTTGATCAGGCATGTTTCCAAACAACACTTGTGTTTCTTCTTTCTTAATAGCTGCAGCCGTGGGTAAAGGAGTCTCTGGTGGTGAGTATCGCCGTTCAGTTTCCTCCCATTCAAAACGAGGTATGTACCTAAAACTCATGGTTATTTTAAGCTCATCCCAAGTTTCAAGCTGTTCTTCTTTATACCAGCATGCTTCTTCCTCTTCCCTCCACCATGATTTAGCCTCATCTCTCAGTAGAGTAATAGAAAAGGCTAGACTTTCCTGTGAAGGTACTTGATTATGCAGGATAAAGTTATATATGCTTTCAGCCCATGATATAAAAGTTCAGGGACATCTTCCTTTAACAAAAACCTCAGGTATGAGCATATTGAAGTGTGTGGTGTCAACCAAGCTCCTAAGGTTTGTTGATTTTGTTGTTGTGGTAGTTTCTCTTCCTCTCTTCCCAAACGAAATCTCCTTTGGTTTTCAAAGAGAAAAAACTTTTATGTTGATTAATGTGTTGGTGAAACCAGTTTAAGATCTCCAACATTAACCTTCAAGAGGCTCTGATACAACTTGATACAGCCTTGGATGGGCTGTCTCTCCCTGGAACACTTGAACGGACGTGGGTAAAAGGATCAAGAGCTTGCTAGGTCTCTTGGATGGCGAATGGATAGACCTTGGGTTCTGATTTGATGGATTCAAGTTTTTTAGGTCTTGAACAAGGGATGAATCTTCACATAAGGATGATGATTGCTCCTTGAGTTGTTTAGCTCCGGTGATTTACAATTATAACCTTGTTTCGGATGATGCCTGATGGTATTCACGTAAACGATTGATTTAACTATCAGGTGATCGAAGATGGCGGCTCAAAAGATGAACACAAGGACTACGGCTCGTGCGAGACTTAAAGTTTCTGCTGAAAAGCAAGTTTGATTAAAGAAAAGGGTTAACTTTACATTGAGGTTGTGTCTCTCTTAAATAACAAAAGCCAAACAAAAATCCTAAGCTAGAAAACCTTAATACAGGACAATAATGGATTTAAAGAAAACCAAACCCTGATGGGTTTATAAAACTAAAACCAACTAATTCTTGGTTTGTATCTAATAAAGCCAAAATACAATAGAATTAAAGTCCTAAAACACATAAGGACGTGGATGGACTATAGATGGGCCATGGTGGTCGATCATGTATCTTCATGGACCAATAAGGCCCTTCTTCAGCAAGCAGTTTCTTAGGCTCGTCCAAGACTTGCACCAAGTGTAGATAACCTTCCTGATGGGCCTTAGAACGTGCACATGTTGTTGGTCCAGCCCAGGAAACAAGTCGATCCAGATTCTTCTTCTTTTGGCTCGAAAAGGCCTTGTTTCACCCATCTTTAGTTCTGGTCCGATCCAGCAACTTCTTGCATTGATTGATTTGTTCCTTAAGCCCACTTGGACGAGTAAACTTGTTCCCATAGCTCAGAATAAGCTCTGGTATGATGCTCCGCATCTCCGCTCTGTTTCGTGTCCTATCGATTGCGCCATGCTCAGGTTCTCCCAGCTCACCCATGCATAGTTCAATCAGCTCTTCCTCTCCAGACTCGTCCAGATAGTTGCATATTCCTAATTCATGTTGCTTCCAAGCCATATCAAGAGTTCTTCATTCATGGTCAAGAACTTCATAGATCATTCCAATAAGGCCTTAAACTGCCCATTTAGCCAAGCATTATTTTGTAGCTTAGCTAATCCATTCACTAGACTCCTTGCCTTAAGTTTGAGTCTGATAAGGCTGATCAGGGTCGCATCATCTGGTAGAGTATATGGATTCATGCTCTTTCTGATGTGTCCTTTCTGCAGCAACTTGTCTTCGAAATTCTTTGGGTTCATCTGGATTGGTTCTGTAAGCTGGTCTGTTTGGAAGAGATGCCCATGAAACCAAGTCAATCTGGTGTTCAATCCCACGAATCGGTGGCAATCATGCTAGAGCTTCATCTTTCAAGACATCACTGAATTCCTGAAAAATAAACTCAAGTTCACTCGGTAGCTCCAGTGAAAGGTATGAAGAAACCATTAGTGCTCCCTTGAAAATAAACAATAGCATAGATTGGTCCAAGTGCACTGCTTTCCTTATATCACTAGATTTAGCAGTAAGGAGAATACATTTTATTTACTTGTTGGTAGGCGCCTTTGAGTTGTCTTTTGCCTCCTTTCTTCTGAGTTTTAGTTGAACTTGATTATGATGAACCTCCTGTGTCGACAAAGAAGCCAAGAGAGTCTTCTTATCTCTGTGGTTGAAGGACTGGCGATTTTTAAACCCATCATGAATGGCTTTTTGTCATACAGCCACGGTCTCCCAAGAAGTATATGGCTTCATTCCATATGAAGGACATCACACACAATCTCATATTGGTATCTCCCAATGGTTAAAGGCACCATGACTTGTTCAGTAACCTTCAACTTGCCATCCTCATTAAGCCCTAGAAGCAAGTAAGGCTTAGGGTGTTTCCAGTCTTAAAATCCCAGGTTTTTTACAAGAGTCTCACTCGCAATATTAGTGCAACTCCACCATATATAATTAAGCTACAAACCTTATCATAAATAGTGCAACGAGTGTGAAAAAGATTCTTCCTTTGGTCATGTTCTTCTGGTTTGGATTGAACTTTCAAGGACTTTCATGTCACTAGCAGCTCTCCAAGGACCGGGTAGTTTAATCCTTCATCTTCAGTTGCAGCAGATTTCTCTTCTTCTTATACCAACTCGCTGCTCTCCAAAAGGATCATCACTTCTTGTTCGTACACTCATTGGCACAATGTCCCAAGCCATGGCACTTATAGCACTTGACATTCCTGGATCTGTTAGATGGTGCTTTCTCCTTGTCATCACACTGATAGGCTTTGTTACCTCCTTTGGTTTGACACAAACCTTGTCTTCCTTGGTATTAGTTGATCTGAAGTTGTTGCCATGAGATCTTTTAGGTGTAGTCTTTCATTTCAGTTATTGGTCAAAGAGAATTTCTTTGTGGAGAAGTTCATAGATGTCCCCATCCTCCTGTCATTTCAGTCTATCTTGAATGTCACGATTGAGACCAGCTTGGAATCGAGCCATAGTTGCTTCAGGACATTCTTTTACAGCAGCTTTTATCATTAGGATTTTCATCTCTTGGTAGTAATCATCTACACTTCTAGTTCCCTGTGTAATTTTCCAGAGTTTTTAATGGACCTCCATGCTGTAATGACCAGGAACAAAGCGTTTCTTCATGATGGTTTTAATCTCAAACCATGAGGACACTTGTCGCTCTTCTGTCTTTCTCTTGGTTGTAACAATCTGATCCCACCAGTGTAGAGCATAGCCAATGAACTCAGTAGCGGCCAATCTCACTTTCTTAGGTTTTGAATAGTCTTGGCAATCAAACACAAGCTCCATATTCTTTTCCTATTCCAGGTAACCATCAGGGTCATTGTTACCACTAAAATTGGTATCCTGAGAGAAAAACCAAAGCACATTCCGACGTTGGAAGATCCAGTTCTGCACCATAACGACCTCCATGCCATGACCCTTCGCCGAAAGAGGAGAAGGAGTTGATCGACACATTCGAGCGTTACCCTGATCCTAAGGCAGTTGTAGCTTCAAGGGGATGTACCCACATAGCAATATCTCAGGACTGGGATGACTACGACACTTTCTATTACAATGCCTGGCAAGGAGATTCCATTGAACCCACTAGGTTCTTCAACAGAGACGTCCTAACAAAGCGGTAGCTTCTGTCTGATATCAGAGACATGATGAGAGAGTTGGGGATGGGAACCATGGGTACTAGGCCGTATGCACTCTATCCCGACCTTGACCGACATTTTATGGCCACAACTCAAGTGCTTTATCAGAACTCCAGGGCAAAGAGGGCGACCAAAACCTACTTGACTTTCATGATCATTGGCATCAGATACAACATCACCATTCCTGACCTCTGCCATATCTAGGGGTTTAACAACCCCGAGAACCTTGGCTGCACCGTCCCTTCCTTCCATGGACAGACTACTTTCTAGAGACTCATAGCCACATGCCACTTTGACTCCAGTTCAGCCACTCAGACCGACGTCTGCCACTCTTCCCTGCACTACATCCTGAAGATCCTTGGCAACACCCTGTTGTGCAAGATGGAGCCCAACAAGCTGAGGGTTTAGGAGCTCACATTTCCGTACGATTCAGTCAGAAGCTTGGTTGAGCTCGATGAAGAGGTTGTTTCACCACAAAGTTAGCGACCAGCAGGTGACCTGGGGGCTATTTTTGCTGAGAACTTGGTGTCCCTGAAGGGGAACCATTCAAGGGATCCAGCAAGAAGAAGGAGACGGTGCGGAGCATTTTGACACCCATCTTTTTACATCTTGGGATCAGCCTTCAGGGAGTCTCTATGGATTCCGAGATAGAGTACATGGATGAGGCTCTCTTCACGAGGGCAGGATGGATGAAGAAGGATGCTACTGGTCCTTCGTGGATGATACAGGGCCTCACATGATAAAGACTTCAGAGTGTGATGTGACAGACTACGCCAACACCCCTGCACGCATTGAGCTCAGCCTGGACGAGCGCCTCTTGCGCAATATACCTGTCTGTATATGCCGCAGAGGAAGACTCAGAGCAGCGCACGCACCGGCAGGAAAAGGCAGCAGAACCACCCCTCTTCCAGCGTTCCCACAGATCTTAGAGATCCCCATCCACGATCACGGAGACTTCCAAAGAGTCGTGGTGCTAGTGCTTCAGCCGTCCGCGTACCAGAGTGAGGTCGCCACCAGCAGCCCAGCACCACCACGCCAGCCTTACATGGATACCACCGACGAGGAGTAGCCTTACATTTTGCTCTCCTCCCTTTTATTTCATTTTCAGACTTATGCATGAATTATTTTATTTCGTTTGCTCTGTTGGATTTAGAACTTATGATTATTATTATTATCACTGTTTTCTACTTCAACATGATTTTTTGAGTGTCTAACAGTGCTAAACAAAGAGAGAGGATCAGAATATGGAGATTTTAGACACCTTTTAAAAATTACTTGCTGACGGGTGCATGATGTCCATCGAGCATCGATCGATTGTCGCTAGGTACCGTTGATTGATGGCGAACGTGAGAGAGAGGTACAAGTTCTTAAATCCTAACAACTAACTTATTTCCATTCTAAATTATTCAAACCCTCTAATCTCATACTATTTTCACACTGAGACAAT
Organism: Moricandia arvensis; assembly: GCA_905132765.1. Classification (NCBI taxonomy): domain Eukaryota; kingdom Viridiplantae; phylum Streptophyta; class Magnoliopsida; order Brassicales; family Brassicaceae; genus Moricandia; species Moricandia arvensis. Next base: position 19,719 of record CAJHQP010002051.1, read on the forward strand.
GTTATTCAAGTCTGGGGTAGGCAGTTACTAATACCATATTTTATTTTGATGTTTTATTTCTTACTAAAGATTTTACAAAAAAAAACTGTTTTAGTGAATCAAAATTAGAAGTTAGGTATAGACTATAACCTTTTTCTGGAACAGTTTGTTTCACCATTTTTACCACCATTCTGAGATTGAATGGAAAAGCTAAGTAGATTGATTATCATGTAACACCGACACTTTCTAAGAACCTCTGAAGGAACCAAAGCAAACCTCCAACCTAAGTAACTATATTTGCTTGTTTTAGGGCTTGGTATACATAGGATCAGAAGCCTCTTGAAAATCTGAAAGGTAAAAGTACTTTACTTTCTGAAACTCCCTCACCTTTCTTCAGCATTTAAAACAAATTGAGATGATTTTATAAGATGCACAAGGGTCGGTATATTACTGATGACCCCACTATTCTAATTCAAAGAAATGATCACACATTGTTGAACCGAGGGGTAGGTACATTACCGAGGACCCCACTATTCGCCTACAACTTTGTAAGAAAAAATTAGAAAATCAAAAATAAGATGGCAAGATGGACTGTATCAACATCATTGTCCATTGAGTTCGAGGTCTAAAAAGATTCAGAGAACAAAGAAGAGAGAGAAAAAGGATTAGAAAGATTACTTGTGGTCAAACATTTGCTTGGGTAAGAATCCACATGACATTTGATCGATACCCCCAGAATAAAGCATGCACCCTATATTATGTATTTAAATGAGGATAGTAGAGGATATTTTTCTGGTAGGTTGTTGTAGTGAAGATTGATTTGCTAAGAAAAATGCATGGAAATGCTCTAGATGTGGTTGCAACAGAAACTTAGGTGAAACAGTGTTGTAAGGAGCTTGTAAGTCTTTGTGTTTTCAAACCTTTCATTGATTCATGCTATGTTTTCTTGAGGGCAAACCAAGGATAAGTCTGGGGGACTTGATATGTCATGATTTTTTTCTGATTTTACCCATGTTATTTATATGGTTTTAGAGTCTTTTATATGCAATAGGTATTGTTTTAGAGTCTTTACAGGTTCATGCATTCATTGCAAGCGATCGGAGGATCGTTCTGGAGCATTGAAGAATGCACAGAAAAAACTCGAAGTCAGAACCAGAATACGCAGAGACATCGTTCGACGTCTCACCCCTAGTGTCTACCAACGGTCAACACTTCCGCGAGTTAATAGAAGATTTGAAGAAATCATAATTTTACCAAGAAGTTCGACTATTTGCAAGACAAGTCCATGACGGTATTTTAGGCTCTATATTAGGTTTCTTAGTTGTTTTGCAAGACACACTTGTTTTTAGAACCCTTTTTGATACTTGCAACTTTGACAGCTACCATTAGAGAGCGAGATCTATTCCATTCACAAATCAAGATCTTGAACTCCCTAGTTTCTTATTGATACTTCTATGCAATTTATTCTACTATTCATCATGTTTGTCACAATTTTGTCTAAGTTGTCTATTGTTAGATTTAGGGTTCTTCTAATGTAGTTAATGGCTTGCTGATGTTATGAATTTGTTACGGTTATTGTAACTATTTCTTTGTTAAATTCGGTCTTAATGCTAAGTTGAATCTGATCACCTCAACCTTAGATTATAGGATGTTGTAGGTGAAGCAAGAGCTTGGCTATACCCTGAAACATATCTTAACAATCTAAAACTTTAATAACTAACGAGATTTGAATTAAAAGTTTAGAGAACATAACAAATATAAGAATCGTATTTTTTTAGAAGTAGCGTCTATAGACACCACGTAGTGGCCATCGATCGACACTCCGTTAAGAATCATGAAAGTGACTTACCTATCCGTAGAGTTTGAGTTCAGAACAGCGTTTCACTAAAAACCTTAACATTCGGTTAGTCCGCATTACCTAGTCTCCCTGAGAGTTTCCCTAAGTCTAATCCTTCCAAATTATTTTTACAAACTAAACAATCTTTAATTCACGATTGATTAATTAATACTTTCATCAAGATTTATTTCGAAACAATAAATCAATTGTGTAATCTTAGAGTCTTTGTGGATTCGATCCCTAGGTACTACAGTAAACCTCTAAATTTGAGAGAGTAAAAAGTAGCTCACAGGGTTAATTTGAGAGTGCATAATAAAAGTTACGTCACTTGACTAGGCTGCGCTACAGCTTGAGCATTATAGTAGACTCTAGTGTTAACCCACTTAGACAGATGCGTCCTCACTTTAGTACTCCTTCTTAAGGGAACCTCAACTACTTGAACAACTATTTCCTTATGTTGCACATTATCCTCTTATTCAGGTTCATAGCCTTCATTATGATCATTTATCTCAGTATCTTCTTCATTTTACATCACACCTTGATCAGAAATTCCTAAGCTTCCTTCCTCATGCCCACCGTCTCAGGTTCATTTCTCCCTTCATGATCAAAGTGGGATGTTTCTTCAGCTTCATGAGGACCGCGCATATCCTGCCTTCTCTGTTCCTATGTCAAGTAGACTCCAAGATCCTCCATAATCATCCTAAGACTCGTGTTCTTGTCAGATGTTTGAGCTAGATCATTTAGATCCTCACAGCTCTTTTCTTCATAGTAACCCCTTGATTCCATTAATTTAACATCCCAAGACACTAGCAACCTCCTTGTTTGTGGATAAAAGCATTTTTAAACCTTTTGAGTTGTTGAATACCCAATGAACATAGCTCTAGTACTCTTTTGATCAAGCTTGTTCCTCATTTCTCCTGGCACCAGAACAAAACACAAGCATCCGAACACCCATAGATGGTCAAGGGAAGGCTTGATCTGGTTGAGGACTTCAAATGGAAACAGATCCTTTAGTACTCTTTTTTTTATCCTATTGAGATAGCAAGCAAATATCAAAGCATCACTCCAGAACCTCTTAGGAACATTGGATGTTCTTCCTTTCAGCAACTCCATTTTGTTAAGGAGTATAAGGACAAATCAATTATGCAGTATCCCATGTTGAGCTAGGTGTTTCTTGAAGGCATGACTTGTGTACTCTCCACCATTATCTGATCTAAAAATCTTAAGCTTGGCATTATAATGGTTAGAAATATAAGTCTGAAAATTTATAAATGCATCAAGCACGCTATCTTTAGTTTAAATGATTGTTATCCAGGTGTATTTAGATTTTTCATCAATGAAGGTGACAAAATACTTATAATTCTCTTTAAATAAACAAGGAGCAGTCCACACATTATAGTGCAAAAGATCAAAACATTTTTCATAGATAGTATTAGACCTTTTAGAGACTGTCTTACAATGTTTACCCAAAATACAAGCTTTACATTCATTATTTTTAAACATGACACCTGTTCTAGCATGCCACAATGCATCATTATTCAAAGTATAAACCGAACTAAACGAGTAACTAGAACTGGAAACATAAATAGTGTCTTCAAGCATATAAAGATCTCCCTTGGTTACTCCTTTTCTGATCAACTTACTGCTCTGAATATCCTGAAACTTCACATCATTAAGGTAAATATCACATTGCATTGTAAATCAGTGATACATTTCTTGACAGATAAAAGATTAGGTGTGAAATCAGGCATGTAGAAAGCTCTTGACTCTTTATCAAACAAGTTGAGTTTACCAATTCCTTTTATTGCTATTCTATCACCATTTGCAATCATTACATGACCATAAGCATGTTATATGTATTTTATAAGACTGGTGTCACTTATCATGTGATGAGAGGCACCAGAATCAACTATCAATGGTTTAGTTAAAGGGCAAGAAGCAATAGAGTTATGTGATTCAACTCCAGAAGTATAGGAACCAGGTGATTCTATTATAGCATTCATTTGATCAAGAGTTCTAGGCAATCGATAAGCAGAATATGAGTATCCAAGGGTGTTTCCGAGTGTGTTACCATTCTCCATAAGAGCTTTGATGAGGGTATCAATGTGGGAATCAAAATTTGCACCGTTGATTTCCGTAATATAAGAAATGTTAAGAGACCCTAACTTTCCCAAAAATCCGGGATTTCAAATTCGTGAATGAGCGATACAACAGGTAAAGCCTCGGCCGCAAGATATGTTGGCGAGTTCCCTTGTTCTAACCACCTAAGACTTGTAAATCTAGTTGAGTTTTAGCTCGAAAATAGAAAACAGAAAATTCCCTAAATTTGATTAAGTGCTGAGTTTTCTGTGTCCTCTCTCTCTGCGTTTCTAGCCTTGGCGTTCTTTATATATTCTTATTAAGGCGGTTTCCTCTTTCCTTTATTGCCCCCAGTCGAATTTATCGCTTTGAGAAAATGTTCCATTTCCTTCGATCTTCATGATTATCCCTTGAAACTTAAATTTATCTTTTGGACTTGACATTTATCTTTGACAACGAACAATATTTAAACCGTCATAGTATTCTTAGCCTCTATTTTTTCTAAAATTTGCAACTAGGCTTATTGACGCGTTTGAGGCCTTTTTGGGCCGTTTTTCGACTTAAACGTTTTTATGATTTCTTCGAATGAACACCATTGGTACGACGTCAGTTTATAAAAACATAATATTACTCATATAGTCGGGGAAACCTTGGTATTAATTCAATCGTTTCCGGTTAATATAATCATTTTGAATTTATACGAGAAAACAATTTTTTATGATTTTTATCGTAAAGTTCCAACGGTAACTCTAATCGAGACGAAACAAGGGACATTATGGTCAAGGTTCAAAGGATAGACTGGTCGGGACCGAGACAGGTGATGCTGATCCAACTCGCCTTGTGGCGAGTTGGATGGATGAGCTGATCCAACTGGCTAGATGGTGAGTTGGATGGAGACAATCCAACTCACCATCAGGCGAGTTGGACGAGCTGATCCAACTCGCCTCATGGCGAGTTGGATGGGCAATCTCAACTCGCCTGATGGCGAGTTTGATGGAAACAATCCAACTTGCCATTAGGCGAGTTGGGCGAGCTGCTCCAGCTCGCCTGATGGTGACTTGGACTTGGTCCATTTAACTCGCCGCCAAGAGGGTTGGACACGGCTGTTTGGATCGTGTAGTTGCTCGAGGATCGTTCCTGGTAACTTGTCGTATAATTATTTTTTGAGTTTATATGAAATTTTAGTTTTAGTTTCCCGCACTTTTTATTTCGTTTTTATAAAACAAATTTTTCAAACAATTTCAGACATTTATTCCGTCATCACCGATTTTGACCCCAACAGTTAGCCCCCCTCCCCCTAGCTCGTTAGAATCCTGACGTTCTTGTGAGCAGTTAGGCAGGTTAAGAAAGTTAGGAGGCTTTAGTGGTTGAAAGTCCAAAGATAAATAGTAAGTTTTTTTTTCCTATAAGTATGTGGAGTAAGTATTCAAATTCTTTACTTGCTTACTTTCAGAAGAATCTCTCTTAAGGTAGGAAAATCTTTCTCTTTGTTTCTTTCTTTTCTTGTTCTTGATCATGTCTTCAGGACAGAGAGCTTCAGACAATGCTTTCTCTTCTTTTTTGATCCCGAGAGTCTTCATTCCCAGGATGGTCAAGTTGTTGTGAAGGTTGAATTTGTGGCACACTCCGTTGATCCTGGGGAAGCCGCTGCGTTTTGGCTACATGTGATTTAAAGGCTCTTCCACACGAGTCTTGGTTTCATGCCCTGGTTCGTACTAAAAGATTATCTGGTTGTCCAAGCCATACTTGTCATTCGTACCTCAAAACCATCCGACATTTCTGCCATGTCCCAGACTCGATGGAGTTTCGACTTCTAGGGGCTGGGGAACGTGCAAATGCTCCCATTTGCACTTAATTTCTTCGTTTTGCAGTTACTAATCCTCTACCCCCATTTCATGAAGACTTACTTATCGTTAGGAAACTACTTCGGGTCTGCCCGTATTTTCAAGGTTACTTCTCCCAGAGATGAGTTCGTTTTGCGGTTGCTTATCATCTCTCTCGACTTCAGCCCGAGTTGTCAGTTAGAGAAGAATCGGAGCCGAGTATGAATGAGTTTGTTCCCTACGACATTCCGAGGGAGAGGGAGAGGTCAACATCTCCTAAGAACAAGAATTTTTCTGTGAACGGGGACGATGAAGCTGTCGACGACCTAGAGTTTTCCTTGGACAAAATGTTCTGTACTTTTCTCGATGGCCAAGCTAGTGGAAGTGGCACCGTTCAGGTTAACCCGCCAGAATTCGACACTCTAGGCCCCGACCTTGACAACTTTTTTGATTTCGGGACGCACCTGACTCAAGTAAGCGTTCTGAGTTTCCACAAATTGCGAGAGAATAGAGGATGTGCAACGGGGTTAGTTCTTGTCTTTGGACGTTTTCGGTTTTTGCCAAAATTTGCACTAACTATAAAAATTTTGCAGTGTGTCCTTATTATGAATGAGGATCTTTATGTGAGGCGCTTGGAGGCGAGCACAGCACAGTCAAGGCCGAGACGGCCGAGAAGGAGATCACCCTTTTGAAGGTTGAGATGGTGGCAAACTCTCTTCGCGAGAGGAAGTTTGCCGCAAAGGAAGCTCGTCAAGCTTACATGAAGGGGAAGAAGGAGGTCGCTGAGATCATGCATAATCGTCGTGTTAAGTTCATGAACAAGTTCTAGGAGCTGAAGAAAACCTACAAGTCTACCAGTGATTAATGCGAGTGACACGGTGCCATTGGTGGGTTGTACCTTACGCATGTGAGGAAATGGCTAGCGAGTCCAGCCGCATGCGTATAAATGCGAACATGGATTTCATGACCCCTCATATAGAAGAGTGGATTTGGGATCAGTGGGCTACAATTCCCGTGTCTCCCGATTTGGAGGAAATTTTCTCGATTGGAAACTCGATGTCTGGAAATTATGAGCCTGATCCATGAAGGTTGATGGGTATCTTTGGTATTTGATGGGAAAGTGTTCCCTTTCATCTTTATGTTTTAGCTTATATTTTGGCCGGGTGTGGCCATTTATGTTTGCTTAGGCCAAGTATGGTCATGTTGGATTATCGGGACTGGCCACTTGTGGCTTCGAATACCTGCCGCTTTGCGGCTTTTATCAAATGAAATATGCTTTTATTTTAAAAGATTCCAAGAGTTTTTTTGATTGAGTGCTGAGGGAAGAATATGAGTTGTCATATCATATCTAACTCTGGGTGAGTCGTTATTTTCGTTGCTTTTTCAGACGGGAATGTTCGAAAATCTTTCTCAAAATTTTGCGAAGTTTCGTGAGCCTTTAGATATGAACGAAGAGACATGTTTTAAGATCTCGTATCAGTTTATATCATGCATTGAGATGTTATAGACCTGTGTGCTGGGTTTAGGGCATGACCTAGATTTTGTCAGATTACTTGTTGCGATTTTAACCTGATTCATACCGATTTAAAGTTTGCGATAGGTTGTCGGCTTAAACGACATATGTGGCAAGAATCGAGCATCTCTACAAAGACAATTTTTAAGTATTCTGGAAGTGCTGACCAAAAATGTGGATTTATTTTATAGCTTCCTATTATCCTAGTCAGATGTATGAGGACCAAGGGAAGGTCTATTTTATCATCCCTTTAGAGAACGGTTGATGTATTCGCCGGGGCCAATCGACGACTGTGATGTAAGAGCAAGTGCTTGTTGGCAATTTATAGTCACGGTCGGACTGTTTTTGGATTTCATGATTGGAAGTATATTTTCACAGGTTTTACACGACATCTCACTTTGTTCCTCGAAAATATACCTTGTGTAAAAGATGGTTTTGAGTGTTTCAGAAAGGAGTTGTCTCATGTTTTGATCGGAAGTCGGGTTGAACCGTGTGACCAAGATATGTTCGTGAAGTAATGTAGAGAATTTTTCCGTTTGGAAGTTGTAGTATACAGATTTTCCTATACGAAATTTCTACGGGTTTTGAAGATGTTTAGTTAGTGTCGTGAGGATTTTATGCTATCCAAAGAATGCTTTTGAAATCGTTTGGAATTTGAATGGTTTTAGATTGAATGTTTTTCGTAAGATTTCCGTTTCCGGGTTATACAAGAAATGTTTTCTTCATACTTGGCTGTTCACGAACGCATCTTGAGATGTTTATGCGATAATAGATATTTGCGAGACTTTCTAGAAATCTTTATTGTGTTTTCTTACTATCAAAAAGATTTTTAAAATATCGAGTACAAGGGCAAATATTTTAAAATGTGGGAGTATAAGAGATTATGTATACGTACCCACTCCCCCCTTTTTTAGAGAGGAGGATAGCTGAACCCGTCTTTCGATGAGCTGCCTACGCACCCCTTTTGAGGATCAAGCAATTTCGTAGTTTAGTTGGTGCAGCGAGTGTATTTTCTCGGTTATTGCACATGTATCGATCGCTTTAGTTGCAATGACTGTAGCTGGATCGACGTCTTCCTCCGGGTTTATCTCTTTCGATTGGGTCAGGGCGTTGGGCTCCGAAACTAGATGGTTTTTGGTTCCCAAAACAGCTGCTTGAGTAGTTGATGTCGAATTGTCTTTCTTGGAAGTGTTTTCAGCCGATAGCTGAGTTATCTTTGTGCGTTTTGGTTTTACCATCGCGGTAGTCGGACTTGCGTCAGCTTATGTTTGGCTAGGTAGCAAAGTCTCGACTGACTTCATGGCGTTGAACCAAGGCGTTCCAAGTAGACGACCGCGAAATCAAAGATTTTCATGACTTCTTTTGCCATGACAGTGAGTTTGATTGATCTGAGAGTCATCGAAGTTATGCCCGAAATACCGGTTAATAGGTTTGGCGTTTGTATGAATTCTCCCAGATCGACGTTCTTTAATTTTAGAGTGTCACGGAAGATGACGTCGACCACGCTTCCCATGTCCATGAGGAATCTGGTGACTTCGAGATCCTGGATTACCATAACGAAAAAGAGTGGGTCACTGTGGGGATGGCCGATTCCACCGACTTCTTCTTCCTCGAAGGTGATGGCTCTGTTTGGAATGTTGCGGGTGGAGACAAGCATGGCCAGTTTGCCCTTGGCTCAGCTTTCTGTTGATAAAACTTGATTGACGACACTGTCTCATTTCAGTACTGCGATCCTCCGATGATCATTTTTACTCTGAGACAATTGTTCTCATTCCCTTTTCGTCCTGTCTCCTTCCACGTCTTTTGCCCAACTGATTCCCCCGAGGAGACCTCTTCGATTTTGGGATTCTATCAGTGTTCGGGGGTGATCAGAATCGCGGCTGAGATTCTTTTTGCTACTTACATCGGACAGCTCTCATGGGAGTAATTTCGCAGCCAGCCTTGCCTCCAGACCTTTGCAGTTGATGGTAGTGTGACCTCGGGTCTGGTGGAAGTCAAAGAAGGTGTTCTCGTTGTAATTTAAATTTCGGGGCCACGTATTACCCGTCGTTTGCCCTTGTTCCGATCAAGATTTGATTGCACAGTTATGCGCTCCCAGGAGATTTTCCCTCTTGTGATGACATACTTGTTGTTACGACAGTTTTTCTTTCGGCCTCTGGTCTGATGCCGAATCGTTTGAGGATGTCTTGATCAGCTTATGCTTTTGCGATAAGACCTTCTTCTCCTCTTTGTGGATCACATCTTGGATCGTGCGTCGCTTGTCGAGGGTTATCCATTTCTTGAATTTCAACTTATACAAAAGCGTTTTACGGAGCGCATCTATGGACACTTTGTTGCTTATTCCGCTAACTCTAGACATGACAATTTTGAATCTGTTCAAGAAGTCGCAGAGAGGTTTGGCTTCCTTTGGAACCAGGCTACAAAAGTCAACGTTGGAGGTTCTCGTTTTCTATGAACATATAGTATTATGTTCTTAACGAAGAGGCGGCAATGGCCGGCATATCTTTCACTTTTTCTGAATTTTTCCCTTCCCATCGTGATCTGGAAGGCTTGCAAGTGCGCCTTGGAATCAGTTGTACCATTGTAAGTGGGCAACTTGATCGTTTCAGGATCCGATACTTTGGTATCAGTGATGCGAGCTGTGAAGGGTGTTTTCCGAGCTTCCTCAAACAGTCTATCGATTACAGGTGCTGCACTAGTAGCGTGGTGAATTTATTAATCTCGAGATCATCTCCAGCATTTTTCCGACCTTGTCGGCGTTTTTTGCAAGTGATATGAGCCTGCTATTTCCCTAGCTTCTCCTGTTCTATCCAGAAGATGTTTTCTTCGTCTTCGGTCATGGGTTTGTCGAACAAGGAATCTTCATGAGCCATGCATCTTCTTGTTCTTCCTGGATGCATGTCAGCTTCTCCTTACGAATTATTGGACTGATCACGGGGATCCAGGTCGAAACATTCGACCGCGTGTTCCTCTGTTCTTTGCTCCAGTGGTGGAGGTTTTTGGAGTTTTTCTGAGCAAGGGTTGTCTCGCCGGTATTTTGTCCTGATGGATTTTCCTGCGACCTGTCGAGCAGAGTTGCGAAATCGAGTCTTCCCCCACAAACCCCTAGTGCTTTTGAGAGGATGAAATTATTGGGCCCTCACTGTTAGGGTTTCGACCTGTTTAGCTAGAGATCCCATGACATTCTCTTGTTCTTCCGAATTCTTTTCAAAAGCGGAGAACATCTTTTTTACCTCCTCGAACGCCGCGGTGTTGGCATCAGCGTTAACCGAGGGGACGTTCACTGCTGGATTATTGACGGTGTCGCCGATGCTCCCATCATTTCGAGTTTGTCGGTTGGTATGATCTTCAGTAAACATGTTTGATCGAGCATTTTCGGCTGAGAGTTAGATTATTCCGTACCCCCTCCTTCTAGCACCAAACTGTGGAAACCGAAATTTGCACCATCGATTTCCGTAGCATAAGGAAAGTTAAGAGACCTAACTTTCCAAGAGGTCCCGAATTTCAAATTCGTGAATGATTATTACAACAGGTAAAGCCTCGTTCGCAAGACCTGTGGTGATTCCCTAGTTCTAACCACCTTAGACTTGTAAACCCAGTTGGGTCGCTGCTCGAATATAGAAAACGGAAAATTTCCTAAATTTCTCTAAGTGCTAAGTTTTCTATGTTCTCTCTCTCTTCGTATAAAGCCTTGGTGTTCCTTATATACTTATCCATAAGGTGGTTTTCTCTTTCCTTTCCTACCCCGGGTAGAATATATCGCTTTGCAGAAATATTTCATTTTTCTTTGTTCTTCATTATTATCCCTTGAAACTTGAAATTTATCTTCTCCTAAGAACAATAGATAAAGCGTCATAGTATCCTTGGGCTCAACTTTTTCTAAAATCCTAAGTGGGCTTTTAGCCGCGTTTTAGGTTTTTTCGGGTCGTTTTTCGAATGTTTTTGTGATTTCTTCAAAAGAACACCTTTGGTACAACGTAGGTTTTATAAATATTTCAAATTACACGTTTAGTCGAGGCAACTTTGGTGTAATTAACCTGTTGCCATTTCATATGATCAATCTGAATTTATACAAGAAAACAACTCTTTACGGTTTTATTGTAAAGTTCCAACAGTAACTCCAATCGAGATGAAACAAGAGACAGTGGGGTCAAGGTTCAAAGGAGAGGCTGGTCAGGACCGAGATGGGTGTTTCTGTTCCAACTCGCCTGATGGCGAGTTGGACGTGATCAATACAACTCGCCATCAGGCGAGTTGAATGTGCTGATAACTTGCCTGATGGAGAGTTTGACATGGTCAATCCAAATCGCCATCAGGCGAGTTGGGCGAGATGCTCCAACTTGCCTGATGGCGAGTTGGACTTGGTCAATTCAACTCACCGTCAGGCGGGTTAGACGCGACTGTTTTGATAGTTTTGTTGGTCGAGAGTCTTTCATGATAACTTGTCGTATAATTCGTTTTTGAATTTATACGAAGTTTTAATTTTAGTTCCCCACACTTTTTACTTTCTTTTTTAGAAAACAAGTGTTTCGGGAACTTTCAGGCATTGATTCCGTCATAACCCATTTTGACTCCAATAATCAACGTCTGGCCTTCTTTTCAGCTCTTGCTACATGCTTTTTCCTGAAGTGTGTTGAGAACCTATAGCCTTTCACTCACCTTAACACATGGTTGAACCAACTCCAGAAGGACCGGCTTCACTTGTTTCATTAGAACGATGAGCTCTTGCTTCCCTTTCCTTCATGAACTTTGCTGGTTTGAGATGCGGATGGAGAATCCAGCACTGGCTCCTCTTGTGACCCAGCTTCTTGAAATGATCACAGTTACCTTCGAACCTTCTATCTTGACCACACCTTTTTTCTTCAGGCTTGTATGCAGCTTTGTTAGCTTGTACTACCTCTGCTTTGTTGGCAAAGGACATGTCACCCCTTCCACCAAACAATCCGATTGACCCTTCCTCCTTTTGAACCTGGGGACACACCTACTCGAGTGATGCTAGCTCTGGTGATCTCAAAATGTACTTAATCAGATCATTAAAGGATGGATTCAGAGTCAACAGTAACCAAACACTTGATCTTTCTCACACTTCTCCATGAGAGTATCTTGATTAGTGGTGTTTGGTCTCAACATTTCCAGTTTAGACCACAAAGCTCTTAACTTTTCCAAGTGTTTTGTGAACTCTATCTCTTCTTGCGCTGGTGTTTTAATGGCTCTCATCAGTTCAAACATACGGCTCAGATTGGATATGTTCCCATAGACCTTTTGTAGAGTCTCCCACATGTCCTTTGGCGTCTAAGAATAGCTATAGGCCTCGACGATTGAAACTTCAAGCGACACTTGTATGACAGTTAAAACCATCACATCATCCTACACCCACTTCTCTTGATCAACCAAAGCAAGCTCCTGTTTGCCTCCTCCTTCTTTAGAAACTTGTTTTGGAGGTCCATCAGAGATTGGACTACAAACCCTTGCTCCCAACGGCGGTCTTCACGAGTATTGACCATAACAGTAGTTTCCATCACCTTTCAAAGTAACCAGAACCGCCAAGGTTTTGTGTCCTTCCATCTGGAGTTCTTGAATCTATCTAATCTAGGAAGCTTGGATCTTGAGTGAAGCTGAAGATTTGCGAGTTTAGAACCCAGAGAAAGAGCAACCTGGCTCTGATACCATAAACATTTAGAGATAAATAGAATAAATCGAGAGAATGAAGAGAATGGAGAGAGTTAAGAGAGATTTGTGAAGAGTTTATGTGAGAATCATGATGAACACCAAGAACTAGAGAGAATAAGAGACTGAATCGTATGCTCTATTCAGTAAAGAGAGTTTACAATATATAGAAGGAGATACAAGGGCTTTTCAAATACAAAAGAAAGACCAAGCATGTGTAGTCAAAAGAGGAGGAGCGTCTAGTTTGAAACGAGTGGCTCATGTGGTTCACAAGCTTGATGTCAAGACCATCTTGGACCAGATGCTCTTGACCTTTACATCTTGCTCCTGCTGGTGCGTGAAGACCAAACCTTATCCATAAATGGTCCAGAACCAAAGCTTCTCTTCTAGGTAGAGTCTTCGATCAACTTTTCGTAAGTGCTACCTTTTACCTTCTTCACCACGGTAACAATGTTATACAGATCAAGGCATATCCGTACACATTTCCCTAATTTTTCACAACATCAAAATGTGGTTAAAGGTCGAACCCAAAGTGAAAATGACTGAGTGGTCTTTATGGTCGTCTTGCAATCCGTACAGTCTGCACGACTCACCCTATTTTTGCACAGGCTTCCGTTCTCTTCCTTTTTCATGCTAGCTTATCTAATTCTCCTCTTCTTTTATATTAACTCCTTAACTCAAAATGTACTGTCTTCCCTACACTCCCATGATATGTAGGCTATAGTGAGTAAATCATCATGGAAAGAACCATAAGTCAGCTCTCCATTGTCATAACATCCTCTTTACACTCTTTGGAGTAGGCTATAGACTTCTCCTTGGTTTGTTGTCAATGAGCAGTGACCTTCTCTCCTCACTCCAGGGTTTGTTGTGTGTCTCTGGAAACTTCTTGTGTTCCTGAACAACATATAAACTCATGGGAAAGGTTAGATCACCACATTGGGACCTACCTTGGCCAAGCGCCAAGTTTGATCACCAATGTTACAGGCAATGCATTAGACAGAATGAAGACTATATCAGGTTATATTCTCTACATGCAAACTCTCTGAATGCAAATGTAATCAGGAAATTCTTCTCTTTAAATACTTGTGCATAATCAATATCAAGCACTACTGCATTTAGGCAATGATTTCTACCTTAAACTGCAACTTAGACATGAATCTAGTTGCATCAACCTTAAGGCAGGAACAAAACATAATGCAACACACCTTTATATCAGTTCTAACACTCATGAATTCAATCACGGGAGTAGACAACTAATATATCACCCTAATACACATTCAAGAATTGAAAAAAGCATGGCAAATCTCATCACTTCAAAACACATGACTCTTAAGCATCCTAGGACAAAAACTACGTTCAACAACTTTAGAAATTTAGACATACCCTAGGACACTTTAAAACACACTTCAACACAACCAGAACCATTATCACAAGATCATATCAAAGAAGAGTGTTTTAACTTACAACCAAGAAACCTGAGCTGGTTCCTTGAACCTCCAATGCACAAAGATCATAGGAAATGGACAGAATTGAGATGTTAGTTTAGAAACCAACTCCTCCTTCTTGTGTGCACTATTTTCTTGAACCTAATACACTCAAGAAACCTCCTTTCTTCATGGATACAAGTCGGAACTTCTGGAACAAAGATAAAGCTTCCACCTTTAAACCTTTCATCTTGGACAGACATGGAAACTCTTAAAAAAGATGGATCTGGTGCTTGGTGTTGCAAGCGTAATGAAACCCTTGTATGGTTTGTTCCCTTTGATTAATCTTTAGGGTGATTAGGGTCAACTCTCTGATGGTTTTCTTTGATCGGATAGAACGGATAGCAACAAATGATGATTGTTTTGTGGATGAAGGTCAAAATGGAAGGGATTCTTCAGCATCGGATCGATGGAAAAGATCAAACACTTATGTAGAATTTCCTATGATCAAGCAGGTCACTGCTCAGGCGTGATTACTAAGCGTTTGCTATTGGTTGTTACTCCTTGAGCGATCAATGTTTTGTGATGAACAAGGGATTCACAGTTTTGCAGAGAAGTTTTTATCAAAAAGGTGAATGATTTTTTTAGAAAGAAAAGAAGAGTTTATGTAGAACAAATAGAACATGAAACACTCTAAAGATTTGTAGAAAACAAGAAAAGACTAAGGGACTCAGCAAATCTCGGATTGCCTTCACCTTCCAAATCGCCTTTAGAAACAAGCTAAGATATAGAAGCTTCTTACTTCACTTACACTTGTGGGACTCGGCCAATCTCAGATTGCCTTCACCTTCCCCTCATCTACTTTGGTTCCCTGAACTGTGATAACAAAACCTGGAAAACGAGGTAAACTGCTCCAAAGGTACATTTCTTAAAATTTGCAAACAATGATTCTTCCCGATGCACTTCAAGAACAGATTTCAAGTGATGCACATGTTCATTCAAGCTCTTGCTACAGATCATGGTATCATCGAACTACACTACCACAAAATGTCCTATAAAATCTCACAATACAAGGTTCATCAACCTCATAAAAGTACTAGGTGCATTGGTCAAGCCAAATGGCATCACAAGCCACTCATACAAACCATGTTTTGTTTAAAGGCAGTTTTCCACTCATCTCCTTCTTTCATCCTACTCTGATGATAATGAGTTTTCAAATCAACTTTTAAAAACACACAAGAGCCATGTAGTTCATCTAACATATCATCAAGTCTAGGGATAAGATGTTTGTACTTTACAATGATGTTGATGATGGCTCTGCAGTCTACACACATGCGCCATCTTCCATCCTTATTAGGGGCCAAGAGCACTGGTACAGCACGTGGACTAATGTTTTCTCTGATGTGTCCTTTCTCCATCAACTCATTAACTTATTTCCGAAGCTGTTTGGTTTTGTCAGGGTTGGTTCTGTAGGCTGGTCTGTTAGGAAGAGAGGCACTTGGTACCAAGTCTATATGGTGTTCAATCCCACGGAGAGGGGGTAATCCTGCTGGACTATCATCTGGAAAGACATCACCATATTCCTGTAGAATAAATTCAAAACCACTCGGTAGCTTCAGTGCAACGTTAGAAGAAGACATTAGTGCACCCTTAAAAATCAACAGAAGCATAGATTGTTCAAGTGTACTGTTATTCTTATGTCATTTGATTTAGCAGTATTGAGGATACCCATAGGTTCTTTACCTTCAGATGGTTTTCGATTAACCTTAGCTTCTTGTCTTTTGAGTTTGAGTTGGACCTGATAATTATTAACTTCTTGTGGCGAAAAAGGTGCTAACACATTCTTCTTGTCACTATGATTGAAGGAATGATGGTTTGGGAACCCATTATGAATGGCCTTCTTATCATACTGCCATGGTCTTCCAATAAGGATGTGACTTTAGTTTTTGGACCACTTTTGAAAAAGGGTCAGAATTGGTCTAAGATGGTCTTTAGGCGCAGAACCATGCAATTGCTTAGGTTTGTGGTTAGGTTATCGGTCATATTATCATGCTGTTGTGCTTGTGTGGTTTAAGGTAAGGACATGGACCGTGGCAAGGCCAATGAACCGTGAGGACTCAAGCCGGAATGGATGTGTGTGTGGGTTAAGGGGTAGAAACGTTTAAGTTATGAACTTATGATAGCCTATTGTGCAACTTGGATCACATGAATACTTTGTATCACTCTGATTTATATTTATACAATCTGTTTGCCCCTTATTTGATATTAATTCTAACTCTGAATGAATGAACCTCAGTTTTGTTAAAAGGACTTAAAAATTATTTGGCTTAACACCGGAATCAACCTTAGTATTGTTTAGGTTAAGAGTTGGATCTGGTTGGGGTTCAATGGACCAGGATCGGGTCTTACATGGTGCTTTACCCTTGTCATCACACTGATAGGCTTTTGTTTCATCCCTTAGTTTGACAAAAACCTTGTCTTCCTTGGTATTGTACGATCTGAAGTTGTTGACATATGATCCTTTAGGTGTATTCTTTCTTTTCAGCTGCTGCTCAATGAGAATTGCCTTATGGAGAAAATTATAGATGGCCTCATACTCCTGTAACTCCAGTTGATTTTGAATGTCACGATTGAGACCAGCTTGGAATTGGGCCATAGTTGCTTCAGGACCTTCTTTTACAGCAGGTTTTATCATTAGAATTACCATCTCTTGTTAGTAATCATCTACAGTTCTAGTTCCTTGTGAAGTCTCCTGAGTTTTTGATGGACCTCCCTCGTGTAATGAACAGGAACAAAGCATTTCTTCATGATGGTTTTAAGCTCAAACCATGAGGAAACTTGTGGCACTCCTGTCTTTCTCCTGGTTGTAACAATCTGATCCCGCCAGTGTAGAGTATATCCATTGAACTCAGTAGCGGCCAATCTAACTTTCTTAGATTCTGAATAGTCCTGCCAATCAAACACAAGCTCCATCTTCTTTTCCCATTCCAGGTAAACATAACGGTCAATGGTAGCACTGAAAGTTGGTATCCTGAGCTTGAGGTTGGCTAATCTATAATCATGCCTGTTTCTGGATGCTCTGTTGGTTCTGGTCTGAGATGCTGCTATCACTGATTTTACTTCATCTGAACTCCCTCCAGACGATGAGTAACTTTCCTCAGTCCCTCCTGTAGCCAGTCTCTTGACTCTTGTTTTCTATCCAGCTGCTTTCCTAGCCTGTGAAGAAGTACCCAAGATATCATCAGTTGGATTTTTTCCAAAATCTATTCTTTTGTGAAACTCTTTCATCATGTAAGCCATCATGGCCTCCATCAGAAGTTTACCAAACTTGATGGTCGGTGTCTGCTCTCGCTCACTTTAATGAGACATGGTTCCCTGATACAAACTTATCAACGAAAGGTTAGTACAGAAAATCTAGCCAAAGCCTCACTAGTGTTTCTCTCCAAGTGTTTCTCTCGAAGTTTTTGTAGTAAAGTGTATCTGTGAATCCAAATAGCTCAGAAACTGAACAAAGATCAAACATTAGCAGAGAAAAACCTCCACCCCAAAGAGAAGAAAAGATAGATAGATTGTAAGACTTTTTGTTGTAAGAGGCTTTACCACCATAGACTGGATTTCTCTTTATTCTGGTCGGATTTCTATTCAGCCCTTTTCTGATACTTTGATCGATTATTTCCTTTTTTTAAATACTGGTTGACCCTCTTGCAGAAAAACAGATAGACAGAGAAGATGAGCAGAACGCAAACATAATTAATAGGTTGTAATCAAGGTTCCCAAAGAGAGCGAAGAAGAAATCAAACAAACCCTAAAATAGAAGCCCTTAGTCTACTCTGATACAACGTAATGAAACCCTTGTATGTTTTGTTCCCTTTGATTGATCTTGAGGGTGATTTGGGTCGAAACTCTGATGGTCTTCTTTGATCGGATAGAACGAATAACAACAGATGATGATGGTTTTGTGGATGAAGGTCGAGATGGAATGGATACTTTGGCGTCAGATCGATGGAAAATATCAAACACTTGTGTAGAGTTTCCTATGATCGAGCAGGTCACCGCTCAGTCGTGAGCACTAGGTGTTTTATCTCGGGTGTTACTCCTTGAGCTATCAATGTTCAGTGATGAACAAGGGATTCACAGTTTTGCAGATAAGTTTTTATGAAAAAGATGAATAATTTTATTAGAAAGCAAACAAGAGTTTATGTAGAAAAACTAGAAGATGAAACACTTTGACTTGTAGAAAAAAATTAAAGAATGAGGGGAATTCTAGGCAAGACGAAAGACTGAATAATTGAGCATCTTAACTGATCCTTGGCCTTCAGCTCCACATCAGCTTCTGGTTGAGTGTCACTCCCACTCAGCTCCAAATCAGCTATTGGTCGAGTGTCACCCTCATTCAGCTCCAAATCAGCTCCTGGTAGAGTTTCACTCCCATTAAGCTCCGGGTCGTGTGTCATTCCCATTCAGCTCTGAATCAGTTCCTGGTCGAATGTCACTCAGCTGGCTCAGTTCATCTAGCTCATCCTGGTCCGAGGTTGCATCAAACCGCTGGTTCAGCTCGACCTGGTCTAAATCTGCTAGTCGTTCAGTCATGGTTGCATCAAAGCGGATCTATACATCATTGCTTTCATGGTTTTCTTCATGTAAAAGGACATGAGAAAGGAGGAGAGGCCCAGAGACCAGTCCTTGCTGGTTGATCCTATCGTCTTTTCTAAGATTTCTTCGATTTGACGGTTGGATACTTCTACCTGTCCGCTAGTCTGAGGATGATAAGGTGTCGTTACTCGATGGTGAACTCCATGTCTCTTGAGTAATTTTTTCGAACACTTTATTAATAAAGTGGGTACCTTCGTCGCTTATCACGATTCATGGAACTCTGAATCGGGAAAATGTTATATTTTTGAAAAGTGTCACGACTACTGCAGCGTCATTTTTCGTAGTGGCTATTGCTTCAAACCATTTGGATACGTAGTCTACATCGACTAATATGTATATGTTTCCATGCGAAGAGGGCAACATCCCATAAAGTCAATGCCCCAGATATCAAACACTTCAAGTGTAAGTATGAAATTATGTACCATTTGTGTCTCTTGCTGATTTTTCCTCTCCTTTGACAGAGGTTCCACTTTGCTACGTATGCTTGAGCATCGCGAAACATGGTTGGCTACCAAAAGCCTGCTTGTTGGATTTTTGACACTGTCTTAAAACTAGCGAAATGCCCAGCGTAGTCAGATCCGTGACAATGATACGGAATATCTACGGTTTTGCTTTCAGCAAAGAATCGTCGGTATATGCCGTCAGAACAATTTTTGTAAAGGTAGGTTTCGTCCCAATGATATCTCCAGATTTCTCTCAGAAATTTCTTTTTTGTGGTACCTTTTAAAGAGTACTTTTTTTATGTCAGCTGCAAGATAGTTCATTATATCTACGTACCAACGTCGATCAGAGGTGTTCATATCACACACCCACCGACTTAAACTTCTACCTCCGAGAGAAACACTATTTGGTGTCAAAGATCGCATCCGATATTTGCAGCGAGTGGAATGGTCATCTCGTCGTGCTTTTCAGGGGTGGCATTGATCGACGGTTCTTCGCAGACATCGATCGATTCTTCCTCATCCATCGAACGCACATGACCAACGAAAGTCAATTTTCGTGGTAGACATTTTCTATAGGTGAAAATCGTCGATATGGACATTGTCTTCGACTCTTATTCGAGATAGGTGATCAGCTACTCCGTTTCGACTCCTTTCTTATCCTTGACTTCTATCTCAAATTCTTGTAAGAGGAGGATCCATATAATAAGCCTAGGTTTCGCATCTTTTTGTTCAGTAAGTACTTCAGGGCGGTGTGGTCAGTTTGGACAATCACTTTTGAACCGACTAAATAAAAAAATTTCGAAGGCGAACACCACGGCTGGTAATTCTCTTTCTGTTGTCGCGTAATTGCGTTGTGCATCATCAAGAGTCGTACTAGCGTAGTATATAGCGTGCAGCTTTCTGTCCTTTTCTGTCCGAGTACAGCGCCGACAACGACATCGCTGGCGTCCCACATAAATTCGAAAGGCAAACTCCAATCTGGTGCTTGCATAATCGGAGCAGATACGAGGACTGATTTGATTTCTTTGAAAGCTGTCAGACACTCGGGTGTGAAGTCAAATTTCACTTCTTTACATAGGAGCGCCGTAAGAGGTCTAGCTATCTTACTAAAATCTTTTATGAATCTTCTATTAAATCCAGGGTGTCCTAAAAAGCTTTTGACGTACTTCACGTTTGTGGGTGGTGGTAAACCTGTCATTACCTCGATTTTGGCTCTGTCCGCCTTAATACCGGCTGCTGAGACCTTGTGTCCCAAAATGATTCCATTTTTGACCATAAATTGGCACTTTTCTCAGTTAAGGACTAGATCTTTTCTTCGCATTTTGCCAGCACCTTATACAGGTTATCTAGGAATGTTTTGAAATATGGGCCATAAACTGAGAAATCGCCATGAAAACTTCCATGAAGTCTTCGATCATGTCATGGAATATAGACATCATGCATCTCTGGAATGTTACATCAGCGTTACATAGTCCGAAGGGCATTATGGGGTATGCGAATGTTCCATAAGGGCAGGTGAAAGTGGTATTTATTGGTCGTCGGGATGTATAGGAATCTGGAAAAATCTTGAATACCCATCGAAAAACCAATATTATTGATTGCATGCGAGCCTCTCCAACATCTGATTGATGAAGGGTAGAGGAAAGTGATACTGTCGTGTGGCAGCGTTTAGCTTTCTGTAATCATTACACATTTTGTGTCCGGTCACAATCCTCATCGAGATCAATTCTTCTTTGTCATTCTTCACCACCGTGATTCCTCCTTTCTTTCGGATAACATGAACTGGAATGACCCAGTTACAATCTGATATTGGGTAAATAACGCATGCTTCCAGAAGTTTCATGGTTTCCTTTTTGACTTCTTTTAGATTGGGATTTAACCTTCTTTGATGTTCGATGGATGATTTTGATTCATCTTCCAGGTTTATCCTATGCATGCATAAATTTGGAGAAATTCTTGGAATGTCATCTAAAGAATATCCGATAGCCTTGCGATGTTTTCGCAAATTGTTGAGCAGAAGTGCTTGCTCTTCATTATTTAGGTTGGTGTTGATGATGACGGGATAGGAGTTTTCATAAAGAAAAGCATATTTAAGTGCAGCTGGGAGTGGTTTAAGCTTAACCTTGGGTGCTTTCTCCTTACGCCAGTCGATCGATGGTGGGCTTTGTCTGTCGATCGACGGTGGTTGATATATCGATTTATTCAACGTCAACGTGCATTACTTCTTTGGCGGTCTCCATAAATCTTTCATATTCTTCAACTCAATCATCCAACACGAAGATTTTGCTTTCTGTAGACTGCAATTGAGTTTCCCCGAGGGCAATTGCAACCGAGTAAGGCATCAAGTTAACACTAGAGAATAAATCACAGAGTGATCTTTGGAATCTCTCATTGTGGATGGTGCAATATAAGACAAAGCTACCAGGGTCAGGCAGTTTAGCTGGTGTGTCTCCTTGAATGATCGTGCTCACTTCCTCGGAGACCATCATTATGCTATGTTTTTTAATTGAATTCTCGTGAGACTTCCTCGTTCACATATTTATTGATTGCAGATGATACATGTATGGCATCGATAAGTGGCATCTCGAGGATTAGTTTGTCAGCCTTCTTGCATATCGCTCGATCTACCTGTTTTTCACTTTCGCATTATCAACAAGGAAAATGGATCTATGTTGGTAAATATTAGTTTTGGCCGGTTCGGCTAATCTTGAATTGAGGATTAGGTGAGGATAAGTGTTATTCCTTGGTGGCCGTTTAAAACAAGTGAGTAATGTGCAATGTTAAATCTGGTTTAAGGGAAACACTACATGACTAGTACACGAATGGATGATCGTATGGATCAACTAAGCCTCAATATATGTCATGGTAGTGCTCCTTTGATTGAGTCGGATGGAATGGAGCAGTTCCAAGATGAATTCGACTAAGAAAAGAATGAGGAAACTCAAGATGTTCATTTCAATCAATGGAAGAACATGATGTTAGATATCTTAGAATAATGGGATTGAGGCATAGTATAAATGCTCTTGTGAATGGTGACAGCATTCGTAAAAGTAAGACGCTTTGGCGAATGGTATGGGACAATTTCCAAATGTGTGATCAAACTGAGATCCTACTCATCTAGGGACTCTCGTTACTGGTGGTGTGGAAATACATGCTTTTCGATACAGGGGCTACACATAGTTTTGTTAGTCCAGAAGTAATTGGAAAGTGGTTGTTCCCTTCTGGTAATAGGGGATAATTAGGGGATAGTGAATGCAGCCGGTGGGCAAGTCATGCATTCACTAGGCCTTATGATAAATGTCCCAGTGATTATTCTAGACAGGAATCTGCATGTCGATCTGATCGTAGTCCACCTTAAGAATCACGAGGTGATCTTAGGCATGGACTTGTTAGGAACGTATCAGGCTTCTCTCGATTGCCACAAGGGTCGTGTGCAATTGGAGAGTGGGGGTTCCCCGATTGAGTAACAAGGTATTTGACCGACTCCCAGGAAATTAGTTCTGTCAGCAGTCCGAGCTAAAAGGAAGCTTGACCGGGGATGTGAAGCCAATCTGGCCACAATAACCACTACGGAGTGCGGTAATTCTTAGAATCTGTCAAGACTTTTAGTGGTATCTGAGTTCGAAGACATGTTCCAGATGCTACAGGGTGTCCCCCTGATAGGTCGGACCCCTTCAAGAAAGAACTAGAACCAGGGACAGCTCCACTGTCCAAAAGTCTGTATTGGATGGCTCCTTCCAATCTGGCTGAGCCGGATAAGAGGAACACGTTCGTGAGGGATTCAGAGTTGCAGTGCAACCAAGTCAAAGATTGACCTAAGGTTGAGTACAAGACGTTCAAGTCCAATGAGGGATGATTGATATGTCATGGTTTTACCTGATTTTACCAATGATATGTATACGGTTTAAAGTCTTTATTGAGCAATTCGTATGGTTTTAGCTACTTTACAGGTTCACGTACTCACTGGAAGCAATTGGAGCTTTTGGATCATGACCCATTCGCACTTTTTGGCCACAACTCATTTGCACCCTTTCGGTCACGAACAATTTGCACCCTTTTGGTCACAAACCATTTGTACTCTTTTGATCCTAAAACATTCGTACTCTTTTAGTCACGGCCCGTTAGAATCCCTTGGATCACGTCACCTTCGCACCTCTTGGATCACTATATGATTGCACCTCTTTAATCATGTTATGACCGCACTGTTAAAGGTGTTAAAATGGCTAGTAGACTTATTCTTAATGATTACTTCCATAATATTCAATCGAAGACATTTGATGCTTGAGTTATGTTAGTAAATGAACATTCATCTAGACATAGAGCTTGTTTAGAATCGTGTCTATGCTTAAGGTTAATAGTTTAATTGATGACTCGCCATCTTTAGTTCGAATCTTGATCACCCAAGGTCTAATCCCTATGCCCATGAGTTCTCTTTTCTCTTTATCGAAGAAGTTATATTCATTTATCGCTTTTTTTATTCTTAGTCATAGTTTAAAACCTCCATTTATTCGATTGTACTTAGATTAAGCTAGTACTTGCATTCTCGGTGCTTTTATATCCCTCAGAACTGGTTCGACAATCTTTTATACTACAACATTTGCCTTTGGAGCCTTGAAAACTCCTAACATCAAATTGGCGCCGTTGCCAAATTCTGTGTCGATTAGAACATTGAGATTTAGTCACTTGCTTGAGACTAAGTCATTTTACTTTTATTTCATTACTGATTCTCTGTCTTCATCTCTTTTTGATATTTCAGGTATATGAAGTTGAGAAGCAAGGGCACAACAAACCTAGTTCCACAAGTTCCAGATATCAGAGCTTACAAAAGTGCAATCACAAGACAGAGAAGACAAGAAGAGCAACAAGCTCAGCCACAGGAGTTGAATATTGACATGGATCCACCACACGGAAACAACAATAACAACCCTCTACCACCAGGTGGTAACAATGGACCACAAGTTCCAGTTCACCAACCTAGACAAGCTCGCGCCATTGGAGCTTATGACCGTCCAAATGTCAATGGTCAAAGGTTAGGCATCCGCGCTCCTCCGGTGGAAGCCAGCAACTTTGACGTCAAACCAGGACTCCTCAACGTGATTGAGAACAACAAGTATCATGGGTTGCCTGTAGAAGACCCATTTGATCATTTGGACAAGTTTGACAGTTACTGTGGTTTGTCAAAAACCAATGGGGTGTCCGAAGATACTTTTAAGCTCAAGCTTTTCCCTTTCTCTTTGGGGGATAAAGCACGTCAGTGGGACAAGACTGTACCCAGTGACACCATCACTACTTGGGATGAGTGCAAAAGAGCATTCTTGGAAAAATTCTTCTCTTCCTCTAGAACTGCCAAGCTAAGAATCGAGATCTCTAGTTTCCAGCAAAAGAACTTGGAAGGATTCAGTGAAGCATGGGAGAGATTCAAAGGCTACCAGTCCAAGTGCCCACACCATGGTTTCACTAAGGAGAGCTTTCTTAGCACGTTCTATAGAGGTGCTCTTCTTAAGTACAGAGCCAGATTGGACACTGCAAGCAATGGATTCTTTTTGGGTAGAACTGAGGAAGATGCAGAGGAGCTGGTTGACAACATGGTGAAGAGTGATGCAGTCTACAGTGCAGAACACGACAGAGTCAGTAGGGGTGATGACAAGCAAACAAGGAAAGAGATCAAAGCTTTGGAAGATAAGATCGACCTCCTCATTGCTGAAAAAGCTGTGGGTAACACCAAGCAGGAAGCACAACCTACAGTCAGTGAGGTTGATGGCTTGGAAGGACAAGAAGAATTGTGTTTCATCAACAACAATGGTAGTTGGTACAAAAAAGAGCCTAACTTCCACTACAATTACCCACATAAATCATATTCCAACAACCAACAAGGCAACTACCAGTCTCAGCAGACTCCACCTGGTTTCTCACTGAAAGGGAACCAATCTTCCCAACAACAACCTAATCCTTCTACCTCTGGTCCTCAGGGAAACAACACTGAACCTCTACTGAAACAGATCTTGGAGTCTCAGACTAGAAGTGAGAAGCATGTTGGCTATGAGCTGAAGAACCTTCACTCCAAGATTGATGGGTTTTACAATGAGCTAACAACAAGTTCCGGGCTTTGGAAAACCAGTTTGCTTCCATGAACACTCACCAAAATCGCCAGCAAGGGTCACTATCTAGAAAATCAGAGGAAAATTCCAAGGAGACTATAAAGGCTATTACCCTCAGGAGTGGAAAACAATTACCTCCAAAAACACTCACCAAGGATGCTCAAAAACAAGGTGAGGGGGTGGCCATCAACATAGATGATGAGGTTGTGATTGTGGATGAGAAGATCAACGATGAGATCTTGGAGAAGATTGTGGAAGCCAAGGGTAAAGCAAAGGTTGGGGAAGAGAAGCAAACAGTGAAACATTTGCTGCTCCAGCAAATGATAATTCTTTTGTTCCTCCCTCTTATGAACACAAACTCCCATTTCCTGGAAGATTCAAGAGGCAGTTGCTAGAGAAGTACAAAGCTCTGTTTGAGAAGCAAATGAGTTAAGTTCAGGTTACAATGCCCATCATTGATGCTTTCATGCTAGTTCCTCAATACAGCTAGTTCCTGAAAGATGCCGTACCTGCAAAGAAGAAAGAGATGGAGGGCATGATGATCCTTACTCATGAGTGCAATGCTATCATCCAGAGGCTTGATGTTCCAAAGAAGCTAGAGGATCCAGGATGCTTCACACTACCTTGTGCTCTTGGACCTATGGTATTTGAGAGATGTCTCTGCGATTTGGGAGCTAGTGTCAGCTTGATGCCCTTGTCTATTGCAAAGAAGCTTGGATTCACTCAGTATAAGAAGTGTAAACTCTCTTTGGTGTTGGCTGATCGTTCAGTGAAGTACCCTGTCGGTATCTTTGAAGACGTCCCTGTGAAGGTTGGAAATTATGAGATCCCTACTGATTTTGTGGTACTTGAGATGGGGGAGGAAGCTCGAGATCCCTTTATCCTTGGAAGGCCATTCATAGCCACAGCAGGAGCTATTGTTAATGTGAAAGAAGGCGAAATCGATCTCCATTTGGGTAAAGGGCACATTCTCCACTTTGACATCAAGGAGATAATGAAGAAACCAACTATGCAAGGGCAAGTCTTCCACATTGAAGAGATGGACGCTCCTGCTGATGAGTTCCTTGAGGGGCTATCACTAGAAGACCCTCCACATCGTGCTCTAACGATAGAGATAGAGGTTCAGAGCCAGTCACGGTTTGAATGTTTCAGCCAGCCACCAGGTGGCCACTACACCACATTCCCACCGGACGACGAGCCTGGGCCCTTCGCCCCTCCCCGCTTCCCATAGATGGTACTCCTTCACCTTCAATTGTATATATCAGTTTTTATTTTGCATTTTAGCTCTCTTTTGGGTATCTCTTTCAACTTAACATTACAGAGACTGTGTGACTTAAGTTTGGGGGAAGTACCAGGTATTTAATCATGTTTTCTTTGATGATCTTGAGTCTCATGCATTGCATTGTACATTCAAATATGCATATAAAAAAGCATGTATTTGCATTCATCCTCTTAAGATTGAGTCTAGATCATATAGGTTGCATTCATATGCATTGGGAGCAATGATTGCAAAACACCTTGTAAAGAACACTTGTCAAGAGCTCAAAATGACACCCTAGTTAGACATATCAAATAGCTTAAGCATCTCTTGAAAGCCTTGCACGATTCGAGCCTTGAAAACTCTTCTTGAAACATGTTTGCTAGCTTGAAATTCACATTGTTCTTGAAATCAACTCCAATTTGAAATATGGCTTAATGAGCTTAATCTCTCTTGCATATGGGCACTTGCATACTTGATCATGGATCTCATACACTTTTGGGTTACCTTATTCCATTTTAACCACTCTTTGTTAACCCAAATGGAACTCCACACCCTTGAATCCAAGCCATTCCTTTGAAACCAAACATTTGATTTGCATGAGTGAGGCCTCTTTGTATAGCTTGTCATGTGCAAAATCTTGAGAGTATTGGAGGCGACATAGGATTGTTCTCATCTCTTGCTATCATAGGAACATGTTTTGAGCTAGCATCTAGGATGGTGAGTGGGAACATGCTCTTAAGTTGATATTTTGGGAAAGAAGAAAGCCATTAGGGACCAAAAGAAATGAAAAAAAGCTCTAGATTATGTTAAAAGAAACCCTCCCCTATAAAAAATAACCAAAGAAATAAGTTTGGGGGAGGAGATGTGTAAAGAAGAAAAGTTAGAGCTAAGGAATAAAAAGAGTTTGAAGAGTCCCTAGTTGGTTGTGTAAACAAAAAAAAAGAGAGAAACATGTTAATTGGTGAGTGATGTGAGCAAAAGTTATTTGGGGCCATGGGATGAAGAAGAAGGTTTAGAACTTGTGATCACTTAGGAAAGGGTAGAATGATGAGAATAAGACTATGTATGCGTGAGTTGCCTCTAGTCTTAGATAAATTTTGCATAATGATCAAACTCCTTGTTCTTGAATGTCAGCCACTAACAGAAAAATCTGGATGCATTTGAGCCTTCCTCTTTGTTCTCATTAGACCATTTGCATGCCTAGCCAAATGATTAAGATCATGTGCCCATTTGTGAGAACTCGCCCTGTGTGTGTTCCTGAATCAATGTGAGAGTTGGTTGAAAGAACTTTTTAATTGAAAAGCTTTGCACCTTGCTAGAAGGCATAAGAGTTCTTTGACAGGCCTAGAGAAGCTAGAGTATAATGGAAGAGTGATGCTACTTGCTATATCTTTTTAGGATGTCAAGTTGAGTGTTTAGATGTGTTTCTTTTGGTTATGAGCTCCCACCTTCAAACCATTCTCCCTATGAGTTCTGGAAAGTTCACTTGTGGACAAGTAAAGAACAAGTTTGGGGGAGTTGATGTCTTGCATATTCCCATTGTTTTATCCATTCATCCATATGCATTTTGATCATATACACTAGGATTTAGTCATCTCTAGGTTGCATTTTGCACACACGACTTCTTATCAGGTTTTGGAGTATTCCTTGGAGTTCTTGAAGATGGTTGGAGGCTTTTGGAGCCAAAAAAGAGAGCTAAAGGTGATCATAGGACGAGCAAAGCTGGAGCTACATGCCAGAGCGACCTCATGATGTCGCTCCCATTCCAAGCGACCTCTAGAGCGAGGTATCTTCGTCGCTCGGCTCTGTCTCGCTTTGTTGCATGTGAAGGACCTTGGAGCGACCTGCTAGAGCGACGTACCAAGGTTGCCCCATGCCAGAGTGACCCCTGGAGCGAGGGGCCAAGGTCATATGCAAAGGGACACATCCCTTATAAGCATCCTTTTGTGACAGATCTTGACCATTGATTAAACTGATGGTCTAGATCTCATCCCTTCGTCCATGGTAGTTACCAACCGCCTCTGGACAGATCCATCTTGGGCTTAGAACCAATTCCCAATCCTGTGGACTGATCACATGGACCCCATGGCCCATAACCAACTTGGGTCGACCACCCGGTCCGACTATGGCCCGGACCTGGGTCAACTGCCCAAAACCCAAACACTCCGTCCAACTGAATGGAGCTGGCTTCCAGCTGAGTGAGCTAAGAGTCGAGCTAGCTGATCTGACATAACTTGGAGTGTGCTAGACTGAGCTTGACCACATTGCGTCCAGCTGTTCGAGCTACCTGTCTACATCGTCCAGCTGCCATATTACTCATCCAACTTTCATATACATCGCCCTACGGCCCTATCCCTAGGATCTTGCTTTCAACTTTATCAACACTTATTTTCAATCAAATACTTCCTTTATTTCAAATCTCAATTGTCTTACAAGTAACTGGATTCAATGAAAACCGAATAACATAAGAATAGTCTTAAGAAAAAGTAAGGAAAACTCTTGAAACAACCGAAAGAAAATCCCAAGATGGCACCATTACTCATGCTCCCTCTCGACCATACCAGAAAAGAGACGGGTAA
Source organism: Moricandia arvensis (assembly GCA_905132765.1). Classification (NCBI taxonomy): domain Eukaryota; kingdom Viridiplantae; phylum Streptophyta; class Magnoliopsida; order Brassicales; family Brassicaceae; genus Moricandia; species Moricandia arvensis. Next base: position 49,075 of record CAJHQP010002051.1, read on the forward strand.
GTATTGGTTACTCAGTGAACGTCTGTTCTAGGAGCCCACAAACTCATTTCATAATACTAAATGAAACAACACAATCAAAAGCTAATATCACCTAGCAAGTACAAACAACCTAGACTCTAGCCCCATTCAGGACTTATTCCTGTGGAACTGTCTCCGCAACGAGAGACCCTAATCGTTACCGACAGCGCTGCTACCTCATACAATAAACCACGACTTCCTCCCCATTGTTACCACCCTTCTTCTTCAACCTGTTCTAAGGCACTAAAACTGATCGACATGATTAGTTAAAGACCTAACTTATCTGATCGACAGCATTTGTGTTTTCCAAACATAATTGATCGTCGGCATTCACATCACCCTATTTAAATGATCGACGAGTTACAAGACCCAACAGTCTCATTGACTTTCAATCTTATCACATCCTTTAACAACCTATCACATCTAGGTTCTTTCATCATAATCAATAATCATCATACTTTCCTCACATTGACAATCATCATACATTCATCTCATCAACAATCATCATACTTTTATCACATCAACACAAGTAAGACCTAGATAAAGAAAATATTAACAAGAGACTAATGCCTGAGCAATTATACAACATGGAAAAGGTTCACAGATGATTCCTCACCTTTGCCTTTCTTGACGACACAGATTTAAATCTAGGAAAAGATGGGAGAAAGGGATTTGGGATTAGATTTTTCACGCCCAGTGACAAATCGCTTAAAAGAAGAAGAAGGAGATGTAGATCAGAGACTTACCTAATAGATCTGATGAATGATGAAAAAAGACAACAGGGGAGGGAAGGGAGCAAATTAGAGATGGTGGCGGATGGTGGCAGAGGGTGGAGGGCGACTATGGCTGCTCAGAGAAGGCGTCCAACGGCTATGGTTTGGGTTTCTCGGAATATCCAAAGGGGTCCACCCTGTTTCTCTCTAATGAGAAAAGAGAAGGAGGCATCCTTTTTATTAAAATAAAGGAAAACCCTAGGGTTTCTCTCTTTTGGGCATTTTGCAAATGGGCTTCATCTTTTAAATGAAAGAAATTTACGGGCCGGGTTTGGGGATGTTACAATTCTTCCCCACTTACTAGAATTCATCCCCAAATTCTGCGTGTCAAAACTCCAAACCCAAACGGGTAACCTACTCCGCATTTGCAATATAATGGTTGCTGCATCCAACTCGGTTCACTAATCTTCGCGGAGATCCAAATGTCTTCTTAGATGCCATCCCTTTCCCGTAGCCATCCATATCTTTTCCTCATGAACGACCGCTTATTTAGGGTCTAGAACTCAACATATATGCTGAATAGTGATACTTTACAACACACATATACTAATGACCTTTGGATAATAAATTTATCTCATCTAAGAACTCTACACAAGGCCGACACATGAACATCTTCTGGCATTCAAACCGAAATGCCAACACATCAATCCTCTCACAATCACAACCGACCATATGTGACATAGCCTTATCATCCACAACTTAAATTCCATATCACTTTCCTTAACATTCTCATCCTATGATACATTATCGCTTCTTCAGATTCCAGATCCTAATGGCGCTTGTCAGTATGACCTCGAGACTTTCATGCACTTCCTTTAGTTCGTCATCAAGCAATTCTGATTGCTTAGAATTCACTTGAACATTTTCGGCTATAGATCCTAACTCTCCCCCACTTTGTTTCAACATAGGATTGTATTACAGTCTCTCATACAAGCCTCGTACAAGAACATCTATATGCTTAAATGACAGATATACTCGACAATGCACTTAACCCTTATTATGTGTCTTTGAGATTAGTGCCGTTCGGGTTCCTCGCTCTTTTGTCAAAGGAATCATATTGGTAGGGATCCATGTAATAGCTTGAATATGTCCTCTTCGTTGACGCTATGGAAATGACATCCTAATTCGAGCTTTCTATTTTATGAATGCCTTATTTCCTTACCAAAATCGCTATCTTGTTCGCGACATTTAGATAATAGGATTTCCTACACTAGTAGTTATTCCATCGAGGGATACCACCTCCTCATAACTAGATATATGGACACATGCCTTTCCACAATACAATAATGTCTGGTGTCGGTTGGACCAATTCCATTTCTAGACTACTCCACATCGTCTCAGTCTAGGTTTGATGGGTTTCTAGGTTTGTCATATCACAGACTTTCATACTTCTGTTGTTGTTATTCTCTCTGGTCCGACATTCTTGACTCCCTTGGCCTTCAATTTGAATCTTCCTTACAGGTCAAGTTGAGGGTTAAATTTAGTGCTCATACGACTATCGTTGATCCTGACATCAACTTGGTTGCTGGAGGCTTTTCCCCTAACCACTAAAGATTCTATACAGTTCATAGTCCTAAACTACTAGACTCAGACATTATTACACTCAACCATTTACTTTTTAAGTAACTCCAGGTTAAACGAAAATACAATCCCCGTGATAGGCCCAGCTTCCTAGTGGTTTCTGGCGACAAACACTCTCGGCTCTGTTGCCTACCTCTGTGCCACGGGTGGCTTTTGTGGTGGTTCCCTTATCCCCGTCCTGGCTGGTGGTGTCCAACAGTTTTTTTCTAGATGCCCAAATCGTCCGCAATGTTGACATTGTAAGTATGCTCTCCCCCCCATAATTTCTGTGTGCTGGCTGTGTGAAATTACGCCTGAGGTGTCCCACTTTTCTGCACTGAAAGCACGATGGTGCATGGCAGTCACTAGTGTGGTTTCGACCACACCTTCCATATACAGTTTGGTTTGGAGTAACATCCATAGCTTATGTGGCCTCTCGGGTCCGTTTTTCAGTCTTTGGTTGGGCAACCTGGTTATGTATGTGTTCTTCTTCCAGCCTGGCTTCCTGTTCTGATGCTTTTTGACCAGCTTTTTGATGTTCTGGTATTCTTGGACATTGTAACTGTTCTTGAGTTCGATCCCCATTCCTTTAAGGAATCTTCGTATTAGTTTGCACCTACCCATGTGATGTCCCTCGAACGTTCTCAGCCTGTTAAACTCTTCACCATAATCTCTCACAGACCAGGTTCCTTGTTTTATATCTTGGAACTGGCCCTCCATTTGATCAAGGGCTTCCACGGAAAGTACTTCTGGTTAAATTCTTCAAGGAAGTATTTCCAAGTCAGATCGTGATGTCCTTGAGCATTTTACACTATGCCCTCCCACCACACTAGGGCATCATCCTTCATATGATGGACAGCCAAGTCCTTGCGGAACTCGGGCGGGCACCTAGCTGGGTCAAAGTTTCTAACCAACTGCCTCCTCCAATTGTCAGCAGTGATGGCATCCGTCTTTTCGCTGAAGATTTCTGACTGCTTGTTCTTCATGTGTTTCATGATGTCCCAATACGAAGGTCATTCTCATTGCACTCGCACATGCAGTGGTGGAGGGGGATGGTTCACGATGTTTCCTGTTAGTGGTTGTGCAGCCCTAACTCCTATTGGACCACCAATCCATGGCATTCTCCCTTGGTTGGCCTCTCGGTACATTTGCAACTCCTCCAAGACTGCAATATCCAAAACAACTTGACCCTTCTTTGGAGCCTCTCCCGATGTGTCTCTCAACTTTGGCTTTATTTCGGTACAAATTCCATTCAAACTTTTAGCATAGGATACATCTCTAGCGGCACGTTGAGCTACTCTCTGGGTGGTGGTAATTGTTGAGGTAACCTTGAAATTCCTTCGTGGCATCCTAATACAACGAGTGACATGTCAGATCTGGTCGCAAAAGAGTAGAATGACTGTTAGAATTATGAAAGTATGATGAGAATAGAAGAGAATGGTTGAGTTTGGTTGAGATTGAGTGACGAACAAGAGAGATGAACTCAAGAACATATTTCAGGACAGAATACAGAGAGAGAGAGAGAGAGAGAGAGAGAGAGAGAGAGAGATAAAGAGATAGAGAGATAGAGAGAGAGAGAGAGAGAGGTCTGGATACATTTAAATTATGCATACAAGAGGACAAGAAGCATATTGAACAATAATAAATTCAAACAGAGAAAGGGACAGCTCCAAGCATCTCTCTCCTCTTAGCCCCACATGTGATACTTATTGAGATGAAGAATCAAAGAGATGAAGATAAGGGAGAAGAAACAATCTGGTTCGGTCATTTATGTTTTATCTGTACAAGTAAGCTTATGTGACCTATCTTCGAGTGCATGGCAAGACATTGGCTTATTGTCGACTACTTTAGTCTCTGAGAGAGAGTAATGAGACCACTGGGGCTTCATTTGACCAAGAGGAAGAGGTTAAAAGAGTTTGAATCAGAAGATTTACATGTTTCCCTAAGTCAATATAGCTGTTATGACCTTTCACTGTATTGGCCAGGAAGTTGTCTTCTTATGGATTTTATCTCTTTGTTTATTCTGATTGTGTTTTTATTTATTGTAATCATTCTGAATCAATGTAAGCAAGTAGAATATCTCCCTTCTCTCTCTATTCTCTTCAATTTTTTTCCATCATCTTCTCTCTCTTACTCTGTCTAGAAACTCTCCCTTGTTCATCTCTCTCTTGTTCTTCACACAAATCTCATCCAAACTCAACTATTCCCTTATATTCTCCTTGTACTTTCTCAATTCTAACATGGTATCAGAGCATTAAGCTCCTTTCATTCCGCAAATCTCCATTCTCTATTTTCAAAAAAAAAAAAATTCATCTTTACCCACTGGTTCATAGCTTTGTCCACTGGGTAAAAGAATTTCGACCATGAAAATGGAGAAGAAGAGTCTTATTCCAGGGACCCTTGATGGTTCTAACTATCTGCTATGGTCAAGAGTTGCCAGAGTTACCTTGGGAAGTTATGGACTTTGAGACAGCCATATCATGAAGGCTGAAGCTTCAAATAGGATGGCTCAAGAGGATCGTCTGTTGAGTTGCCTGAAGGATGAAGATAAGTGGGTTTAAGAGGACCAGCAAGCACTTGGAATCATCCATAGTTCTCTTTCAGAATCAATTTTGGAAGCTTATTCTCATTGTGAAACTGCCAAGGATCTATGGGAGAGCCTTCATACCGTGTATGGAAATATCTCCAACCTGAGCAAAGTTCTTGAAGCCAAGAGGATTATCAATCATCTGAGCCAGTAGGAAGTGGAGTTTATTCCGTACTTTGGCAAGTTCAGAAGTGTATGGGCAGAGTTGGATACTCTCAGGCCTTTCACTGTTGATCCAGAGATGATAAAGGAAAGATATGAACAAGAAAAAGTCTTTAGTCTTCTCCTGAACCTAAATCCATCCTACAACAAGTTGATAAGTCATATCTTAAGAGAAAACAAACTCCCAAACTTTGAAGATGTATGTTCTCTGGTCCAAAGAGAACAAGGAGCAAACCAACTCTTTAAGGAAGACCAGAAACCAGCTAATCACATTAGAAATAGGCGTGAGAAGCAAAAGAGGATGGTGCAGGTCGATGGAGGTCATAGATACAAGCAGCAATCATTTCCTACGAGAAACAAGCTCAGCAAGTTTAATCTTGGCTGTGATTTCGTCCGGATACACTGAAGCTCAAGGAGGTTGAGCTAGAGGTTCTGAAGGTGAATATACAAGTCATGCCTTCAAAAATCACTTGGCGAAGCATGTAATAGTTCATCAAACAAGCTGCCCATACACACCTCAACATAATGGAGTGGCTGAAAGGAAGAATAGGCATGTCATGGAAGTGGCTAGGTCAATGATGTTCCATGCAAATGTCCCTAAAAGGTTATGGAGTGATGTTGTGGTGACAGCATGCTACCTGATCAATCGAATTCCTACCAAGGTGCTGAAGGATATATATCCTTATGAAGTGATGAACCAAACCAGACCATCCATTAATCATCTTAGAGTGTTTGGATGTGCATGCTATTGCTGATACCATGAGAGCAAAGGAACAAGGTAGAAGCAAAGAGCATGAAGTGTATGTTCATTGGCTACTCCTCAACACAGAAAAGATACAAGTGTTACAGCCCTGAAACAATAAGAGTGGTTGTGTCAAGAGATGTGAAGTTCATGGAAAGGAAAGGGTTTTATGATCAGAAGAATTAAGATGAGCTCAAGGACCTGTCACAAGACTCAAGCCTTGGCATCGGTTTTCAAAAAGAGAATGATGAAACCAGCTCCTCTCATACAGTAACAAAAGAAGTTGTAGAAGTCACTCATCCTGATCTTGAGGGGGGCAATGAACAAGAATAACAACAGCAACAAGGTTCAGATGTTCAAGATCAGGAGAATGTACAAGAACAAGAGACTGCTCAAGTTCATGAGGAAGAAGAGCAGCAAGAAGAACAATACCAGGTTCAACCACTGAGAAGGAGTAAAAGGATAGAGGGATACTTCCAACTGGGTGAACACAAGAATCTACTACAACAGTCAAGCAGTAGCTCATCGAACCTCAGCAGTATGTTCTTTTGCGCAATTTCCACCTGAGCACCAAGCTTTAATCAGTGGCTTAGATCAAGGTTATGTACCAAGATCTTATGAGGAAGCAATGGAACTTAAGGAATGGAGCGACTAGGTTGGGGATGGGACTAACGCCATGGTCAACAATGACACTTGGTATGATAGTGAACTCCCAAAGGGCAAGAAAGTTGTATCAAGTAAATGGGTGTTTAATATCAAGTGCTTACCAAATAGAAAGGAGGAGCGAAAGAAGTCAAGACTAGTTTCAAGAGGCTTCACTGAGTATGGAGAGGACTATGTGGATACATTTTCACTAGTAGCCAAGCTGCATACAACCCGGATCATTCTATCACTTGCAACAAATTTGGATTGGGAATTGTGGCAGATGGATGACAAGAATTATTTCCTTCAAGGAGAGTTAGAAGATGAGGTCTACATGCATCCTCCTGCTGGTCTAGAGCACTAGGTCAAGCCTCGAAATGTCCTAAGACTCAAGAAGGCCATTTATGAACTGAAGCAATCTACAAGATCTTGGTACCACAAGCTGAGCACTACCCTGAATGGGAGAGGATTCAGGAAATCGAAGGCTGATCACACTCTATTTACTCTCTGTGGTCGAAGAGGCATTGTGGTCATCTTGGTGTATGTGGATGACATTATCATCACTGGCACTGACAAAGAAGGAATCCAAGCCACCAAAGCCTTCCTAATGTTTTTGTTTGACATCAAAGATCTTGGAGAGCTCAAGTACTTTCTGGGTATTGAAGTATGTCAATCCAAGGAAGGACTTTTCTTGTCTCAAAGGAAGTATGCACTTGATCTGTTGAGTGAGGCAGGAAACCTTCGAGGAAGAACAGCTAAGACTCCCCTTGAAGATGGCAACAAGGTGCTGCGAGAGGGGGTGTTAGAGGACACTCCATTTGCTGATGTGAAGAAGTATAGAAGGATGGTTGGGAAACTCATTTACCTAACCATTACAAGACCAGACATCTGGTTTGCTGTGAACTAAGTCCGCCAACACATGCAAACGCCTAAGGTTCACCATTGGAATATGGTTGAAAGGATTATGAGGTATCTGAGAGAGGCTCCAGGATAAGGTGTGTGGATGGGGTGCAATGGAACCATAGAAATTGTAGGGTATTGTGATGCTGATTGGGCAGGAGACAGGATTGAAAGGAAATCAACCATCGGGTACTGTACATTTATTGGAGACAACTTGGTAACTTAGAAGAGCAAGAAGCAGAAGGTTGTATCATGTTCAAGTGCTGAGGCAGATTATAGAGCCTTGAGGAAGCTCAAAAATGACTTGATATGGATCAAGGGATTGCTTGGAGACTTGGGGATCGAGACTACATCACCAATCATAATGCATTGTGATAATCAGGCTGCCATTCACATTTCCAACAACTCAGTCTTCCATGAAAGGACCAAACATATTGAAGTAGACTGCCAAAAGGTTAGACAAGCTGTGGAGAAACAAATCATCCTACCTTGTTACACAATAAGTGAAGATCAGTTAGCTGACATCTTCACGAAGGCAACAAGCATCAAAGTTTTTGAGTTCATCCACTCTAAGTTGGGACTCATAGACCTCACTTCTCACTGACTCTCCTAACATGAAGGCTTCTACTCTTTTTCCTTAGTGTGTTTTTGTCCCACTGGGTTTTGCAAACTAAGGTTTTAATGAGGGAAATTCTTCATGCTTCCTAGCTTGACCAGTCCCTATGGTCTAGCTTGAGGGGGAGTATTGAGATGAAGAATCGAAGAGATGAAGATAAGGGAGAAGAAACAATCTGGTTGGGTCATTTATGTTATGTCCGTAGAAGTAAGCTTCTGTGACCTATCTTGGAGTGAAAGGCAAGACATTGGCTTACTATCAACTAATTTAGTCTCTGGGAGAGTAATGAGACCGTTGGGGCTTCATTTGACCAAGAGGAATAGGTTAAAAGAGTTTGAATCAGAAGAGTCACATGTTCCCTAAGGCAATATAGTTGTTATGACCTGTCACTATCTTGGCTAGAAAGTTGTCTTCTTATGGATTTTAATCTCTTTGTTTATTGTGATTGTATGTCTATTTATTGTAACCATTATGAATCAATGTAAGCAAGGAGAATATCTCCATTCTCTCTCTATTCTCTTCAATTTCGTTCATCATCTTCTCTCTCTCTTACTCTGTCCATAAGCTCTCTCTTGTTCATCTCTCTCTTGTTCTTCACACAAATCTAATCCAAACTCAACTACTCTCTTTTATTCTCCTTGTACATTCTAAATTCTCTCCTCTTAGCCCCACTTTTATACTCTCTTGTCATGATGCTCAAACGTCTCTCTCCCTCTTGGAAGGTATTATAAAGCTTCCATAAGTCTCAAACGGTCATATGGTCGTGCACATTCCAGCCTTGCCTTGCAAGTCACTCATGGGTGGTTGTGTGACCATCTGTATGGCCATAGTCAGCCAGCTCCATTTTCTTGCATTCAAATGATCTCTTCTTTTCCATTTGTCCTCTTAGTCTCTCTTTTGGTTGTTCATCTCAATACTCCTCCTCAAGCTTGACCATAGGGACTGGTCAAGTTTGGAAACATGAAGAACTTCCCTCATTAAAACCTAATGTGCAAAATCCAATGGGACAAAAACACACTAAGGAAAAAAGTAGAAGCCTCCATGTTAGGAGAGCTAGTGAAATGTGAGGTCTATGAGTTCCAACTTAGAGTTGATGAACTCACAGACTTTGGTGGTTGCTGCCTTGGTGAATATTTCAGCAAATTGGTCTTCATTTCTTGTGTAGCAAGGTAGGATTATTTGCTTCTCCACAGCTTGTTTAACCTTGTGGCAGTCTACTTCAATGTGTTTGGTCCTTTCATGAAAAACTGAATTGCTGGCAATGTGAATGGCAGCCTTGTTATCACAATGCATTATGATGGGTGATGTTGTCTCGATTCCCAAGTCTCCAAGCAACCCGTTGACCATATCAACTCATTGGTGAGCTTTCTCATAGCTATATACTCTGCCTCAACACTTGAAAAAGATACAACCTTCTGTTTCATGTTTTTCCAAGTCACCAAATTTCCTCCAATGAATTAAAAATACCCAGTAGTTGATCTCCTATAAACCCTATCTCCTGCCCAATCAACATATCAATATCCAATTATCTAAGTACTCCATTGCATCCCATCCAAACACCTTGACCAGAAGCTTCTCTCAAGTATCTCAAGATCCTCTCAACCATGTTCCAGTGATGAACCTTAGGAGCTTTCATGTGCTGACAGACTTGGTTCACAAAGAAAATAAATGTCTGGCCTTGTGATAGTTAAGTAAATAAGTTTCCCAACAATCCTCCTATACTGCTTGACATCTCCAAATGGCTTATCTTCAAACTTCCCCTCTCGCAGCACCTTGTAGCCATCTTCAAGTGGAGTCTTTGTTGTCCTTCCTCCAAGATCACCTGCCTCACTCAATAGATAAAGTGTGTACTTTATTTGAGATAAGAACAACCTCTCTTTAGATCGGCATATCTCAATCCTTAGAAAGTACTTAAGTTCACCCAAGTCTTTTATATCAAAAGAAGATTAAAGAAAGGCTTTGGTTAAGAAGATATCTTCCTTATCACTTCCTATGATGATAATGTCATCTACATAGATTTGTATAACCACAATGCATTGTTGACTTGTGAAGGTAAAGAGAGTGTGATCAGCTTCAGACTTGATGAACCCATTTCCATTAAGTGTTGTACTTAGCTTATGGTACCAGGATCTTGGTGATTTATTTAACCCATAGATTGCTTTCTTCAATCTCATTACATTCCCTGGTTTGACAAGGTGTTCTAGGCCAGGATGTGGTCTCATGTAGACCTCATCTGCCAATTCACCTTGTAGGAAAGCATTCTTGATTTCCATTTTCCATAGATCCTATTCCAAGTTGACTGCCAAAGAGAGAACAATCCTTGTGTGTGGAGCTTGGCCACTGGAGCTAATGTATCAAGGTAATCTTCCCCATAGACCTGAGTAAAACCCCTTGCAACCAGTCTTGTCTTTTCCCTTTCTGGTTTTCCATTGGCTAGGTACTTGATGGTGAATAGCAAGCGGCTTGTCACAGCTTTCTTCACTTTGGGAAGTTCAACTTCAAACAAGGTATCATTCTTGATCATAACATTGATCTCATCTCCAACTGAGTCTTTCCACTCTTCATCCTCTATTCCTTCTTCATATGATCTTGGAATGTATTCCTGGTCCAACTCCATGATGAAATCTTGATGTTCTTGTGGATACTGAGCAAGAGAGCACACTGCACTTATTGGATGAGCCACTGCTTCAGCATTGAAGTACACTCCTGTGTTGATCTAGTTTAATGCAGGTTTCTTGATCATAGTACTCCTCCTTATGGTCTGAACCTGGTTATCCTCTTCCACTTCATGCTCTTCTTCATCATGAACCTGAGCCGTTTCAGTTTCTTGTTCTTCAACACCATCCTGATCATGAACTTCTGGTTCTAGTTCATTGCACCTTTCAGGATCAGGATGAGTGAATTCTTTAGCGTCTTGTTCAGCTTCTTAAGGAGGTGTAGCTTATCTGGTGGACTCCTTTTCCTTGGATAAACTGATTTCCAGATTCTCCATGATTATCTTTAGGTTATTATCCTTGTCAGATGCATGAGATAGATCTTTGAGCTAATCCCAATTCTTCTCAGCATCGAAACCTTTTACTTCCATAAATTTCACATCTCTGGATACAATAACGCTTCTTGTTTCATGATTGTAGCACTTGTATCCTTTCTGTGTAGATGAATATTCAATGAAAATACACTTCATGCTCTTTGCTTCTAGCTTGTTTCTTTGTTCTCCTGGTATCAACACAAAGCAGGCGCATCCAAACACTCTAAGGTGATGAATAGATGGCTTGGTTTGGCTCAACACTTCATAAGGAGTGACATCCTTCAGCACCTTGGTAGGGATCCGGTTGATGAGATAGACCACAGCATCATTCCAAAACCTTTTAGGAACATTGGCATGGAACATCATTGATCTAGCCACCTCCATGAAGATGCCTATTCTTTCTCTCAGCCACTTCATTTTGCTGAGGAGTATAAGGACAGCCTGTCTGGTGGACTATACCATGCTTTGCTAGACGACTCTTGAATGCATGGCTTGTATACTCTCCTCCATTGTCTGACATCAGTACCTTCACATTAGTTTTAAAGTGGTTAGTGACACAAGATTGAAAGTTCATAAATGCATCTAACACACAATCCTTAGAAGGCAACAAAGTAATCCAAGTTTATTTTGATTTCTCATCTATAAAGGTGACAAAATATTTATGGTTATCCCTAGACATACATGGAGAGGTCCCAACATCAGATTGAACTAAGTCAAAACATTTTTCATAGATAGTAACTGATGTTGGAAACACATATTTGCAATGTTTTCCTAAGATGCATGCTTCACATTCCAAGTGGCTAAATGAAATGTCAGGAGGTATAAGTTCTAATGCACGAGAGTGAGGATGTCCTAGTCTAGCATGCCAAGTAGTGCTATTACATAGATTAGTGGTGATCATGCATAAATGAGTAGAGATAGAGGGATAAGAAGGCTTAGGCTTTTGGAGATGGTATAAACCATTTTTGTTGGTTCTTTCTCCAATCACCTTCCCTGTCTTAAGGTCCTGAAAATCAACATCATTAGGCCTAAAAAAATACCTGACAATTCAGGTTAACCGTCGCCTTCTTAACTGAAAGTATGTTAGAGGTAAAACCAGGCATATAGAAGGCAGTGGATTCTCTATCAAATAGCTTAAGGTTTCCTATTACTTCTATCTTCACCTTATTTCCATTGGCTATTATCACACTCCTTAAGGCAGGACTAACATCACTAATAAGATTCCTATCACTAATCATATGATGATTAGCTCCAAAATCTATTATAATTGGCTTAGAGGCAAGGGAATGTGTACCAGATTTCTTGGAGGAGATAATGGCTTTGGGTGCTCAGATTAGTGGCTCTATATCACTCATCCTGATGGGACCATAATTGATCACAGCCTTGTTCCAATTGTTTCCTACATTAGATTCACTCAATAAGGCAGAGTACATGGAATTTCCCTCCAAGACTTCTTGCTCAGCCACCTTTAGCTTCTTGGCGTGAGGTTGATTTCTGAATTTTTTTCTTTTATGAGCTAACTTCTCCTTCCATCTATTGTCTCCATATACCCACCACGTCCTATCTTTCTTCTTCTGCATATCCTTTCCATGAAGAACTGGTTTCTCTTCTTCCTTGAAGAGTTTGTGTGCTCCTTGCTCTCTTTGGACCAGAGAACACATTTCCTCTAGGTCTGGAAGCTTGACCTCTCTTAGGATAAGCTTTATGAGATGGTTGTAGGATGGATTGAGGTTCAAGAGTAGACTCAAAACCTTGTCTTGCTCGTATCTTTACCTTATGACCTCTGGATCTAAGGAGAAAGGTATAAGCGCATCAAGCTCTGACCACATGCTTCTGAACTTGCCAAAATACTGATTTAACTCCACTCCCTTCTGGCTCAGGTTGTTGATAATCCTCTTTACTTCAAACACACGGCTCAGATTAGAGAGATTCCCATACACAGTTTTTAGACTTTCCCATAGATCTTTGGCGGTTTCAAAATGTGAGTAAGCCTCCAATATTGATTCTGAGAGAGAGAGTTGTGGATGATATTAAGTGCTTTCTGGTTTTCTCTGACCCACTTGTCTTCATCCTTAAGACCAATCGCCTGACTATCCTCTTGATTCATCCTCTTTGAAGCTTCAGCCTTCATGCTGTGGCTGTCCCGAAGTCCATGACTTCCCAAGGTAACTCTGGCCACTCTTGACCATACCAAGTAGTTAGAACCCTCAAGAATTACTGGAATAAGGATTCTTTTCTTCATTTCCATTGATGGATTTCTTTTACCCAATGGTTAAAACTATTATCCAGTGGGTAAAGATGAAGAACACATAAATTTTTAAAACAAGCAGCAGAATGAGATTTGCAGATGAAAATAGGGAAAATAAGAGAGTATAAAAGAGAAACAATGGAGTTGAGGAACTTAGATGCTCTAAAAGTTTTGGAAGAGAAACAGAGTAAAATATAGTAAAAATAGAGCAAAAACCAGAGAAAGAAAAAAGTAGATTTGCGGAATATAAAGAAGGTTAGGAGCTTAAAGCTCTGATACCATGTTAGAATTATGAAAGTATAATGAAAATAGAAGAGAATAGTCGAGTTTGGGTGAGTTTGAGTGAAGAACAAGAGAGATTAACTCAAGAACACATTTCTGAACATAAGAGAGAGAGAGAGAGAGAGAGAGAGAGAGAGAGAGAGAGAGAGAGAGAGAGAGAGAGAGATTACAAAGAGAAAGGAGGATTCAAAATTCTTGCATTACTTCTGGTCTGGATACATTTAAATAGGCATACAAGAGGACAAGAAGCATATTAAAAATAATAAATTCAAACAGAGAAAGGGACAGCTCCAAGCATCTCTCTCCTCTCAGCCCCACATGTGATACTCTTTTTTCATGATGCTCCAACGCCTCTCTCCCTCTTGGAAGGTATTATAAAGCTTCCATAAGTCCCAAACGGTCAAATGGATGTGCACACTCCAGCCTTGCCTTGCAGGTCCCTCATGGGTGGTTATGGGACCATCTGTACGCCCATAGTCAGCCAGCTCCATTCTGTTCCATCCAAATGATCTCTTCTTTTTCATTTGTCCTTTTAGTCTCTCTTTTTGTTGTTCATCTCAATATTAAACTCGTCAAGTAAGCGAGGAGCTTTAGTCCGAATGGTTTCTCATATTAATCTTTTGAAAATCCCCATTTAGTAAAAGTTTGAAAACACTTTGAAACCCAAATATAAATCACTCTTGATCTACATCTACCCACCCGGGACAGAACCGGATGGGTTTAACCCCGCTTTGATACCAATTGTGGCGGCCCTGTCCCTAGGATCTTACTTTCAACTTTAACAACACTTATTTTCAATCTAATACTTCCTTTATTTCAAATCTTAATTGTCTTACAAGTAACTGGATTCGATGAAAACCGAATAATATAACAATTGTCTTAAGAAAAAATGAGGAAAACTCTTGAAATAACCAAAAGAAAATACCTAGAAGACACCATACAAAGTCCTACTCCTCCTCCCTTTCGACCATAAGAGAAGAGAGGGGTGAGTATTGATTACTTAGTGCGGGTGGGTTCTACGAACCCACAAACTCATTTGATATTACACAATGCAAAACCACAAGTCACGAGCTCATATCACCTAGCAAGTAAAAACAACCTAAACTCTAGACCCATTCAGGACCTATTCACATGCAGACCTGTCTTCACCATGAGTAACCCTAATAGCTATCGACAGCGATGCTAACTCATACCGTAAACCACGACTTCCTCCCCATCGTGACCACCCTTCTTCTTTGACTCTATCTAACACACTAAAACGGATCGACGACATTCGTTATCACCTTAAATTAACTAATCGACGACATTTGTATTGCCAAACATAATTGATCGATGGCATTCACATCGCCCTACTTAACTGATCGATGATTCACAACACCCAACAGTCTCATCAACTTTCAATGTTATCACACTACCGATTAACCTTTAACAACCTATCACATCTAGGTTCTTTCATCATAATCAATAATCATCATACTTTTATCTCATCGAAAAATCATCATACATTCATATCATCAACAATCATCATACTTTTATCACATCAACACAAGTCAGGCCTAGATCTAGATAATATTGACAAGAGACTAACACCCGAGGTATTATACAACATGAAAAAGTTTCACATTCGATTCCTCACCTTTGCCTTTCTCGACGACACAAATCTACATCTAGGAGAAGAAGTAGACTACCGTACAACCACATATCTTCACTATCAAACTCAATAGAAGATGGGTGAAAGGGATTATGGATCAAATATGTCACTTCCAGTGACAAATCACTGAAAGGAAGAAGAAGAAGAAGATGTAGATCAGAGGCTTACCAATAAGATCTGACGAATGATGACAAAAGACAATAAAGGAGGGAAGGGAGCAAATGGGAGTTGGTGGCGGAGGGTGGCTGGCGACAGTGGCTCCTCAGAGAAGGCGGCCGGTGGCTAGGGTTCGAACTCCCAGAATATCTATACGGCTTCGCTCTGTTTTCTCTTATGAGAAAAGAGAAGGAGATATCCTTTTTATAAGAAATGAAGGGGAAAACTCTAGGGTTTATCTCTTTTGGGCCTTTTGAAAATAGGTTTCCTCTTTTAAATGAAATAAATTTATGGGTCAGGTTTGGGGATGTTACAATCTCTAGCTTGGAGGACATTGGTGGTAGTGGACACAAGAGATTATATAGAGCATTGGTGGTAGTTGACCTTGGAAGACATTGGTGGTCGTGGAAACACTCGTTGACAATTTTCACCGATTCCGTAGCTGTGTTTGTTCATTGACAGAGAAAAAATAGAGTGATGTTATATAAGTAAGTGAAATCTTTGTTTTCTTAGCCCCATCTAATGTAGTTTTCGTTTCTACTTCTCAATGTTAATGCCAATGAGATTCATCTCTTTCATGGAATGATGTGTTCGATAACGTTAGTTAAATGTTCTGAAAGTTTTCGTTTCTACTTCTCAATGTTCATGCTAAAGAGCTTTGTCTCTTTAATGGAATGATGTGTTCGATAATGTTAGCTAACTGTTCTCAAGACATATTCTTTGTTTTGATACAACCCACCATAAATCTATACTCATTAACTTACAACAGTTGGGTCATCAGTTTTAAACTTTAAGATGTAAAACAAACTAAGTTTGCAATGATAAACAACTAAGTTATAAGGAGTACGTTAACTCTACCAATTTTGTGGTCATGTCAATGTTATAAATTTTTTTGAGTCATTTTAACAAATTTGGAAAGTATTTCCAAAAGTATTATCACATAAGATTTTTTGGAAGATTTAACCCGAATTAAGGGATAATTGAAATATAAGCATGAAATTTAAGTGGAAAATTAAAATTTAAACAGGAAACTTAAATTTTAAGTAAATTAATATTTTTAATTTTTAGAAAGTTAAAAAATATTTGTTATGATCTAAGAAGACACATTAAACTCCGTGATTTGATAATCTTAAAGTTAGTTAACACTTTTGAAAGGTAAAAACATATCTTCAGTTATTCAACACTTTTGAAAATACAAATTTTACAAAAAAACTAACGTAAAAGACTTCCACAGAAGTCTTCTTTCATTAGCTATAAACATTAATAACATGAATGTTGGTAACCTCTTAATAATCACCAATTAATTTATCAACGTCATTCAATAGTCTCAATATTGACTAATATACATGAATTAACAAAAAAATTATTAAAACGTTTTTATAATTTTAGAGAAAATAAAAGTTTATTAAAATTGACCGGGACGACTTCATTATGTAGTTTATTAAACACTCTTGAAAATACAAGTTTTACAAAAACTAACGTAAAATACTTCCCTAGAAGTCTTCTCTCATTAGCTAGAAACATAAAAAAACCTGAATGTTGCTAACTTCATAATTATTACCAATTAAGTTATCAACTTCATTCACTAGGAAGTTTACAATTTAGGTCATTTTTGTAATTGCAAATTTACAAACAAAGACTTACAGGGACGACTACTCTACATCATACTTATTTGAAAGTCTTCTTTTGTAAATATTGGTTTACTTTTGTTTTTGAAAAATCCTCAAAATACCAAAGAAGACTTCCCCTGGAAGTCTTCTCGGATAAACATGTTAGTATTGCAATTTTTGAAATGTGTTAGAAATTTAACTTTCTATAAAAGACTTCGCGGGAAGTCTTCTCATCTGTCACAATAAGTCATCTCATTGTTGGTGGAAGTCTGCTTATATTACTTTTTCAATTGGCAATAAAAACTTAAATATTTAAACTTAAACTTCCAGAAAATTTTCCGCCAGAAGACTTTCTCGAAAGTCTTCTTTCATAACCAAATGTTTGACTAGAATCACGGAAAAAAAGTTAGAAGACTTCCGGGAAAGTCTCTTGCTAGAAGTTTTCCAGGGAAATCTCTTTCTAGAAGTTTTCCAAGGAAGTCTCCTAATTAAAATTAAAATATTCAAGTTTTAATTGTCATTTGCAAAACTAACCTAGACTTCCACCGAAAGTTGAGAAGATTTCCTATGAGTCTTCTTACCGAAGACTTCCTGGGAAATCCTATAGAAAGTCAACTTTGTGACACAATTCAATTAATTGCAAAACTAACTCTTTTACTCGAGAAGATTTTTAGGGAAGGCTTCTCGTTTTCTTAGTTAACAAAGAAAAATAAGAAGACTTCGAGAGAAGTCGTCTCTAAAAACACTCAAAATTCCAATTGCAAAAAGAACCTATGCATTGACTAGAAGACTTCCGTAGTAATTTTCTCGGTGGATGTTAATGTTTGATCATTCTTTGATGTAGTGAAGTTCATGTTTAACTTCTCCAAGCACACATAACTTCTTAATGAAAGTTACCCACTCTTTCTTCTCCAAGAATCATGAACCTGAGTAAATTTGATAAGCTTATAAATTTTGAAATAAAAAAGTAAGGATTTTGAGATGAAAAAAGAGAGGAAGTGAAAGAAAAATAGTTTGTGTGTGTAAGAAATAAGAATATAAAGATGTTGATTTATGTGCATTTAGAGGTTGAAATTAGTTGTCCATGATGGCTGGTGTATTGATAACAATGAAAGTGTTATAAATAAATAAGAACAAAAATGATGATTGAATGAAACAAGCATTTTTAAAAAGAAAAAACAAATGTCATTTTCTTGAATAACTCAAACTTATAAGGTGGCTAAAAAAAATGAAACTTAGAACAAAATTATTAATTACTTATATTTAACTTTTTATTTTGAATCATATTTGAATTTTTTTTTTTATGTAATTTTATTCCTTTTGTTTGATTTGTAGCCACATATTTTTGCGGATTAACTCCGTATCAAATCCAGAGTAAAGGTAGAACGAAGGTTCCTTTATTATCTCAATAATATAAGCATTTTATAGATTCAGTCAGTTGATACAAAAAAGTACCCAGTACATCCCTTTCTGCAATTGCTTTCCAAAAAAGCGGTGTGATACTGCTTCCATCTCAATCATACTACGATGGCTTCTTCTTTTTCTCTTTCTGCCCTATCTTCTCTGCCTCAAAATTGGAAACATCATGTCTTCCCGAGCTTCCATGGGGCAGATGTCCGCAAATCCTTTCTCAGTCACATTCTGAAGGAGTTTAGAAGCAAAGAAATTAACACTTTCGTTGACAATGATATCGAGAGGAATAAGTCTATTGGTCCCGAGCTCATCAATGCTATTAAAGAATCGAAGATTGGGATCGTCTTGCTCTCCAAAAACTACGCGTCTTCGTCTTGGTGCCTAAACGAGTTAGTGGAGATCATGAAGTGTAGGACAGAGCTTGGTCAAACAGTTATGACCATTTTCTATGAAGTGGATCCAGCTGATGTAAAGAAGCAGATGAAAGATTTTGGGAAGGCCTTTAGAAAAACTTGTAAAGGCAAAACAAGTGAAGAGATCGAGACATGGAAAAAAGCTTTGGAGGGTGTGGCCACAATCGCTGGTTACCATTCAAAGAACTGGTATAGTGATATTTCACGTTAGACAAAAAATCGATCTCTCTTTTTCAGTCCCACCACTGATATACATAAAAATTATTTGTAGTATTAAATGAATACTAGCAACTACGTAGTTTTTTTCCTTTTTTCTTTGACTAAAGCAATCACGTTTTTTTAATGGATTATAAATTGATTTCTCCATTTGTTAGGGATAATGAAGCAGTTATGATCGAAGAAATAGCAACTGATGTTTCAAACATGTTGAATAATTCCACACCATCAAAAGATTTCGAGGAATTAGTTGTAGCTGGAGCTCATATGGAAAAATGGATTTTTTTTTTTTGAATGTCTAACAGGTTTCTAGGCATGTTGGCCTATACATGAGAATGTGGCTAGACATATATTGTAATTTTTATCTTATCTGAAAATTATGTAATTTATTTTCACTGTGGAGCAATCTACAAAGGTAAATAAATCGCTAGACAATATTTTCGGACTCAGCTACTCAGCCATCACCCTGGACATAAATATTAATTGAAGAACCCGTGTCGTAGAGTGCATTACGGTAGCTGCAACCTCCATTCATGCAGGGAACCACTAAATTTCCAGAATCACTCTTTCTCTTCAATGTCATTCTCTGTTTCATCTTCTCTCTGATCTGATGGAACATACGTTCAATGTCCTCTTCTGTCTCTCAACTCTCTCTGAATAACATCCAGAGTTTGTTGATCCAAGAAGCATCATTGAGTGGCACGTCACTGAGATCCGCAACATCCTCTTGGTGAAACTATACATCTCTTTTTCATTAGCTCCACTCTTTAGATGTTTTGGAACCTTGTTCTTCTTCCTTTTCGAAATTTGAACTCCTGTAGCCTTCTCAACAATCATAGGCGCTAATGCTTCTTCGGTTTGCTGACTGGTGTCCACTGCTGGCTTTATTGATATCTGATACGAGTGTCTTGAAGCATTTGACAGTTTACATCCATAGTTAGCAATCGAACTCGGTAAGTCACCAGTCTGTGTCGATCGACGAACCTCTTTTACTGATTGTGAAACGAGAAACTAGTCTTAGAGAGCGAGCAACATGAAATAGCTGAAGATCACATACTCTGCAAGATTTTCCCACACTCTCTCTCTGGGAGTGCATTTAGCTTGTTCAATCGACTGCAGCCAGGATCTCTAACATGTTGAGAGGATATTAAAGGCACCTTCCTTAACAAATTTCTCATTGATTCAGCAGCAGCTCGACAAAAGAAGATTGATGATATACTGGACATGGTGATTAAAGGCCAGGAGAAGGAGCTGATGTTTAAGTTCAGTTAGATGTTGGGTGTTTCCTATAGTGTGACGGATGGAGAATGTGAAACAGATGGAGAATGTGAAATAGATGGAGAATGTGAAACATGATCATTCACACTAAGAAGACATATATTCAGGTTCAATAGACAGATGAGGTTACACATAAAGGTGATGAAGATCATGGATCTGAGCTTAGCAGAGCAGAATAAGCTGATATTAGTGATCCGACTCAAGTGTCGATCGACACTAAGATCTCAGCGTCGATCGACACCACCACCCCAACATCGATCAACAAAAAATCCTATTATCAATCAATATCTATCTAAACCCCTGAAAGTTCGAGTTGTCCTCATAACATTGCAGACTCGACACTGAAGAGCACTGATTTATCAAGCTGTTATCTTGCCTCAGATGTAGATAGAGAAATCACCATGGAAGATTTCTTGGAGCTAAAGGAGTTCTTGGAACTAGAGGATGGAGAAAAGCTTGAATATATGGATGATGATAAGGAAGTCATTATGGAAGACTTTTTAGAGATGGAGGAATGGATTGACTCGGAGCAGAAGCTTGTTGACGAACAACACACTACGAGAAAAGATCTGGAAAATTTTGCAAGAGGATAGCATCGATCGACATCATCCACCCGATATCGATCTACACCCACCTGATGATAACGATCAACATCCACCTGATGATAACAATCGACACTCATGGTTGGACGAGCTACCATGATACACAGTTGAGCTGGAACCGAATGAGGAAAGAATGCACAAGTCTGAGACCTCACATCTTGTTGTCCCTAAACATCAGAGAGCACCTAAATGCATAGAAGAAGCTAATGGGTTTCACAAAAGAGTGAAGAGGATACATGATCCTGAGATGATTGTGGTTCAATGCGCTATATTTGAAGCTGAATCTCGTATCTCACCAGATGGAAGTGTGCATCTAGGTTCCTACAATGGGTTATTTGATGATCATCAGCATGCAACATATTCTCAGCGAGGTTTGAGATTTACAAGCAAAGTCGACAAAGGCCGCACAAAAGAAGTATAGAAAGACATAAAAAAGGCGGCATTGATCGGCATTACCACTTCACCATCGATCGACACCCATCGCGTATCAAAGCACAATGAGTTTGATGTGTGTCAAAATTCTTTTGATGGAGGCGCCACTACGCGACCAGACAAGTCTGGGGGAATGAAGAGGAAGACTTGGAAGAAGAGAAAAAAGGATCAAGGGTGGTTCTCAGTTATCATTGATTCCTCATTTCGTAGATGGTGTCAATAAATCCAGAGTGCACAGCAGATACTTCTCACAGCCATTTGCAAGCTTTGAGCACTCCTTATTACTGAGATGATAGACAAAGGAGAAGAGTCTATGTAGGTGGACTCACATTGTAAAACGAGATCGTGGGAACTCCGTCGATGAACTCGATGCAAGGAGTTCCATCAATTTACAACATGTGCTTTAAGTTTCCAATGCCTCACGAACTCAAAACAATCTGAGGAGATCGGAAAATAATGCAAGTTTGTTTCACCGTGGAGTTAAAAGGAAAAAAATTCGTCAACAGAAACGTCGCCCAAGAAAAAAAAGAGAAATCGCCTTTCGTCGACGATGCCTTGGAACAAGATGAAACATAAATCTTCTGGAAATTACGAAAGGTCGAAGCTTTAGAAGGAATACACGAACCAACTTGAAAGTCGGTTGTTTTGGTATGCCTTGACGAAGAATTCCCAGAGCGTTGAATCGAAATTGGCGCTAACCTCCGCAAGCCCCTTAAATCAGAGCCCGTTGCCTGTTTGAAAAAGAACCTTCACACGTTCGCCTGGGCTGAAGGGGACATGACAGGGGTTGATAACAACATAACTTCTCATGAACTCAACATCGATCCTAATTTCAAACCCATCAAACAAAGAAGACGGAAGTTGGGACCCGAACGCGCCATTGCAGTCAACAAGGAAGTTGAGAAACTCTTCAAGGTGGGCTCAATAACGGAAGTCAGATACCCCGACTGGCTAGCTAACTCCATCGTCATCAAAAAGAAAAACGGAAAGTGGCGAGGCTGTGCTAATTTCACCGACCTCAATAAAGCTTGTCCTAAGGAAAGCTTTCCGCTGCCACACATCAATCGTTTGGTAGAAGCAACAACCATAAATAAGCTGTTGTCTTTCATGTATGCCTTTTCAGGTTATAATTAGATCATGATGATACCTAATGATCGCGAGAAAACTGCGTTCATCATAGATCGCGACACATACTACTATAAGGTAATGTCGTTTGGCTAAAGAACGCATGAGAAACCTATCAACGTCTCGTCAACCGTATGTTTTCTGAACAAATTGGAAAATTATGGAGGTTTACATTGCCGATATGCTTGTTAAATCCCTCAAAGAAAAAGACCATGTCATCCAATTGCAAGAATGATTTGAAAGGTTGAACCTGCATAACATGAAGTTAAACCCTGAAAAATGCAGATTTGTTGAAGCATCCAGGAAATTCCTTGGATATGTCGTGACCTATCGAGGGATCAAAGCAAACCGAAAACAAATCTACGCATTGATTTAAATGGCGTCCCCGAGAACAAAATGAGAAGTGCAGATATTAACCGGAAGATTCACTGCACTCAACCGTCTCATCTCCCGATCAACCGATAAGTTTGTCCCCTTCTACGACACTTTGAAAGGGAACAAAAAATTCGATTGGTCAGAAGAATGTGAAAAAGCTTTCAAACAGTTGGAACATTACTTGAACACTACTCCAGTTCTTGCCAAGCCAATGGAAGAAGAAACAGTGTTCCTATATATCGCGTTATCGGCTGTCCGACAGCCGTAAGTGGCGTCCTCATCAGAGAAGAACGCGGAGAGCAGAAGCCAATTGTTTACGTAAGTAAAAATTTTTTGAATGCCGAAAAGCGGTACCTGCTAATGGAAAAAATAGCACTCACAGTAGTAATGCGGCTTGGAAATTGATGCCATATTTCCAGTCACACGCAATCGTAGTCCTCACCACTTTCCCACTCCGTATTTTTGTACATAGCCCCAATCAATTAGGAAGACTAAAAAAAGTGGCAGTCGAACTAAGCGAATATGACATCCAGTATAGAACGAGAATGAGCCCCAAGTCGCAAGCACTTGCTTATTTCTTGGTCGAACTTCCAATGAAAGGCGCGTTAAACCAGGAACCGAACTCGACCAGGGATCTCCACGTCAATGGATCTTCATCCAAACAAGAATCAGGAATCACAATTCGGCTGACTTCACCAACCAGAGAAGAGTTGGAACAGTCCCTTTGGTTGGTCTTTCACGCGTTGAAAAATGAAGTCGAATACGACGCACTTATTGCTTGATTATGATTAGCTCTTGGGGTTAAAATACGTAACGTCCACACCGACTGTGACTCTCAACTTGTCTCAATCCAATTCAGCGGGATTACGAAGCTAGAGACGAAAGAATGGACTCATACCTGGCACTCGTCTGAGATTTTGCCTCAAAATAAAACCAATTCTCGCTCACATGAATCCCCCGCGCAGAAAATACACTGCCGATGCTTTGGTGGACCTTGCATCAAGATCTAATCCAGCACTTAGACGAGTAATCCTCATCGAATTCATAGAACACCCAAGAATCGGACCACCAATCATTGTAACCTTAATCAATCCCAAGGATAACGATATCGACAAAATTGACACCAACCTGAAGAAAATGTGGAACGTTCTGAATATGGCTGCGGCAAACCATGGTTGGAAACAATCCAAGCATACATCACCGACGGAACACTTCCTACGGAAAATTGCGCAGCCTGGAAAATTAAAACCCAGGCCGCACGATACGTCTTAATGGACAGAGAGGTCTACAAATGGAGACTCTCTGGACGGCTCATGACATGTGTATAAGGAGAAAAAGATAGAATGTTCATGGAAGAAGTCCAATCTTGTGGGAATCATTTCGGCAGAAGATCCCACGCAATTAAGATAAAACACCACAGCCACTACTGGCCAACGATGGTTAAGGACAGCGAAAAATTAGCACGGAAATGTGAGAAATGCCAGAGACGTGCACCAACAATCCGCCAGCCCATGGAGGACCTCTCTTATATTTCGTCGTCCTATCCATTCATGCGATGGGCAATGGACATCATCGGTCCCTTGCATAACTCGAAGCAAAAACTTCTTCTCAAAATGGGTGGAAGTGGAATCTTACACAAACATTAAAGGCCAAGTTGAAAGCTTTGTTGGAAAAATATCATCTGTAGGTACGAATTCCCATACGAGATTCGAGACATTTTACGAAAAGTGGAAGATACGATTAACCAAATCGACTCCTAGATATCTGCAGGGAAACAGCCAAGCCGAAGCCATCAACAAAACTCTACTAGATGGCCTCAAGAAACGTTTAGACCCAAAAAAAGTCGTTGGGCGGAGGAATTTGAAGGAGTCATTTGGTTCCATTGAACCACACCAAGACGGGCCACAGGAGAGACTCCTTTTCCCTCGTCTATGGGACAAAATGCATGATCCCAGCTTAAGTCAATTTTCCTGGAGTACGAAGGAGGCTGCTTCCCGAACGGGAAAACCTTAACAACTCAATGCTACTGGACGACCTCGACCTCATCAACGAGCTACGGGATCAGGTGCTCATACATATCCAAAATTACCAACAAGATGCCGCGAAATAACACAACTCAAACATTCGAAATCGTAGGTTAAGCTAAGGCGATCTAGTTCTATGCAAAGTTTTCCAAAACACCGCTGAACTAAACGCGGGAAAAATCGGAACAAACTGGGAAGGACCTTACAAAGTCATAAAGGTCATCCGACCAGGAGCGTACAAAATCGCCAACATGCAGGGCGTAAAAATTCTAAGAACCTGGAACGCAACGCATCTCAAAAAATATTATCACTAAACAATCACACTACGAGAGAACTTGATCTCTGAAAAACGGTACGTAGGCAATTCGTCATAAGACGAGTTCAGCTGTCCCCCCCTCTAAAAAAGGGGGGGAGTGGGTACGTATACATATACCCGTATACTCCTAATATTCGCTCTTATAGTCGATATTTTAAGACTTCTTATGAAAACACAATACAACTTTAACAAGCCATGTCAATCTCCCCTATCATCAAAACTTCCGATCTCGCAACTTGCATCGCTTAAAGAAGCTGATTTGATATCGGCCGAAATTTTTCTTGCTGATCACAACAAACTCTCATTGTCCTAAACAGACTAAACAATCTCTAGAGATAGCTATCATACACCCGACACAAGGATAATAACGCTATGAAAGAAATCCAAAATTTTGGTCAGCACTTTCTCTGGAGAGATGCTCGATTTCTACAAGACAAGTCGTATAAGCCAAGAACCTATCATGGACTTTAAATCGGTACGCAATCAGCTTAAAATCGCGACATGTAACTCCAAAGCTAATTACTCATCACAAACCTTAAACCGAGAGTTAACCTAGGTATTGCCCTAAACCCATCACACTGGTCTCTAACATCTCTAGGCATAGTATTGAATCGATACGAGATCCCAAAATATGTCTCTTTGCTTATATTTGGACGTCCTCAAAAACCTTGCAAAGCCAAGTTTTGCGAAAAAAACCCTCGAAACAGACAACAAATATAGCAATTCGCCCAGGGGTCAGATATCAGATCACAACTCGTAATCTTCCTCTGCGCTCCCATGAATACTCGTACGCTCTTAAAAACATAAAATTAAATTCATTTAAATCCGCAAGGTGGCGGGAATTCAAAGCCGCAAACAGGCAGTCCCGAAATGAAAATATGGCCACAGGTGGCAGAAACAGACATAAACAATAACATAAAAAACAAACAACAAAAGTCTTGAACAAGACCACCACTTCACTCATTCTCCAAACACGAAACTTCGTCCAAGTTCGGGGTCGCGCCAACTCCGCCTTCTTCGACCACGAGATCTTGCCCCTTCGGACTTCAGGTCAGAAAGGATCAGATTGAAGTCGCCCTCCAAGTTTGCCAGCTCCTCCTTACGAGCAGAGAGCTTAGTCTCCTCAGCCCGTGGAGGTGGGGGCACTTCGCCCTGAAACAACCAAATCTCACCCAACCCTCCTTAGATGGACGTTAGGCCTCGATTACGAACCATCACCAAGGAATCAAGGGAATTGGAGATCCTTGCCAAACGAGCCTGAAACTCGGTACAAAGAGCATCTTTAGCCTCTTCAATCACATAAATCATCGACCCCTCTCTACTCTGAAGCTGGCGCTGAAGTCCACGCACCTCCGAGGCCTTAGTCTTCCTTGCATGTTTAGCCTTAAGCAAAGAACTCGCCATCTTCCCAAGACCTCACTCAAGCTCACCAATCCGAGTCTCGAACTAAGATACTTCAAGAGAATGAGAGTCATCGATAACTTTCAACTTCGGCTCGAGCTGAGATGACTTATCCTGCGACTCCGCCAACTCTTTCGTAAGACGTTCAACCTCTGATCCGCAATCACTGATCATCCCATCAATTAAATACACAAACTGCAAAAAGAACGGTAATCAGAGAACAACCAACGTACTCACAAAGAAACATTCTTGAGACAAACCTTGGCACCATGATCTGGCATCAGATCCAAACAGACACTCCTTTCGACAAAGGATCACCCTCGACGTACTTAGTGCATCTCCTCTTCTTAGTCGCGTCGGGATTAGCGCATGGCCTTTTGAGACCCCTCAAAGCAACAATTGGATGGGGACTAGGAGCGCGCAGTTCCATAACGATCTATCTCTTGGCAGGAGGAGGAGGCATCGACTCATGAGATAGGTTGGATTTGACAATAGGAATCGGAGTCGTAGACAAACCCGACGGTTGGGCCACAGCCTCAGACGTGGGTACAACCGCAATGGTCGCCCCTCCTTAAGGAGAAACGTTGTGCAAGGGAGGTACCTCGAGCGAGGGAGCCAAGGCGTCAGCTGGGGTAGGGAGATTTGGCGGGAAAACATGCGTTGGACTGACCACCCCGTCGGCATCACTGTGATCCATCTCATCTTGAAAAGAGAGGAACTCCGCAATATGAACGTCCCCAAGGCCAGGAGAATCTGACATGCTCGCATGAAGGGCCTTGTTCATCTCAGCATCACAACTCTTCTGGCCGCTACATGAAGATATCTTTGCGGAATGAAACTTTTAAGAGAGAAGGCAGAGAAAAACTTAGAAAGTTGAGGAAGTGTGGAGAGAATGAAGAATGGGAGTCCAAAAATTATAAGGAAATAAGCGTGAGACAATTCTCCGCATTAAAATAATCGACAAAGTTCCTTCGAGAAGAGTCATTTCTAGTCGTAGATTCCGATTAACAAACATCATTTGCCCGCAAGAATCACACCTGAAACTTTTGAGCTGGGGGGCTAACTATTGGGGTCAAAAACGGTAATCTCGAAATCATTGTCTAGGATCGTATCTCTTAAGGAATGCTTTCTGGAATAATTTCAGGAAAGGTCTTAAGTAAGAAACCTCGGAACAACGTCAACGTCAGAAAAAACGAACCATGCTAAGTTGGATCGACCAATCCAACTCGCCATCAAGGGAGTTTGGTCAGCCAATCCAACTCGCCTGATGGCGAGTTGGATCAGTCCTGTCCGACCAGTGCCTCTTTTGAACCTTGATCACGCTTGTTTCATCTCGATTGGAGTTAACGTTGGATCTTTATGATAAAAGCCGTGAAGACCTGCTTTCTCGTATGAATTCAAATTGTTCGTATAAAACGGTAAAAGATGACTTAACACCGAAGTTTCCTCAACTATACGAGTAATTTGAACTACTTATGAAATTAACGTCGTACCAATTTTTTATCTCGAAAGGAATCGTAAAACATTTAAGTAAAAAAACGGCCCGAAAAAGTCTAAAACACGACTAGGAGCCCACTTACGGTTTCAGATGAAATTAAGCCCAAGGATACTATGACGGTTTATCTATTATTCACAGGAAAAGATAAATGTCAAGTTTCAAAAGATAAACACGAAGATCGGGAAAAAGTGGAATATTTCCGCAAAGCAATAAACTTGACTCAGGGGCAGAAAATGAAAGGACGACCGACCTTGAAGGCATATATATGGGAAACTAAAGCAAGAAGCTCTGGGATCTGAAGATTGGGACCTAGAGAATTCTTGTTAGCTTAGAAGAACTTAAAACTTAAGTGGTAGACTAGCGAGGTTATACTTAGAACATTTTTTCGCTTCTGTTATGGAATTATTTTTGTTAACAATTCTCTATTCATCCTATTTTCGATGAAACCTTGTAGCTATGTTCTTGTAATCAATAAAACGCATCTGTGCAACTTACTATAGATATTATGTTATCTTTGTCTTTTTCGTATTTGTGTATTACGTAGATAATCAGGATCCTTTGGGAAAATTTGGGCTTCCTGACTTTTCCTATTTTACGGAAATCGACATCACGAATTTCAGTTCCCACATATTTACTTAAGTTTTTTCGAAAAGTTTTTATTGAGTCAAGAAGGAGATGATGAAAATTTTCAATTATTACTTGTTGTCTAACCACCTATAGCACCATTCTTAGACTTATTGACTACATAGAGTACTAGAGATACCAATGTGGATCACCTGTCAACTATGACACACTTGCTGAGAATGTTTGAAGGACCCAAAGCTGACCTCCAACCTAATTTGACTTAACTTGCTTGTCTTGGGGCTTGGTATACAACGGACATGATTCCTCCTGCAAGTTTAGAAGGTAAAAGTCTGTGTGTTTCTGGTTCCCTTCTCTCTCTCCCTTCGGCATCTTTAAAAATTAAAGATTGAGATAATATCCTAGAAGATGCAGAGGGGTAGGAGTGTCTCCTATGAGCCCATTATTCAAATTCAGAAAGGAATGATCACATTGTGGAAACGAGGGTTATGAGTATCTCTTGTGACCCCATTATTCACTACACTTTGTCCAAAATAGAGCTACATAAGTAGACAATTAAATAACATGAACAAGATGACTACATTAGCATCAGCGTTCATTGGAATTGAAACTATAAGGATCCAGAGTAGAAAGAAAGAGGGAAGAAAGGGATAATAGAAGATTACTTGTGTATTCAGAAACTTGCTTGAGTAAGATTCCATATGTCTTTTGATCGATACTCCCAATGTAAAGCCTACACTTTTATATATGTAAGAAATGAGGTTAGTAGACGGGATAGTAAGACATGATTTGCTAAGTTGCTCGCTAGATGAATTTGGTTGATAAGCTAGGATAGGGTATATAAAGTACCTCTTAAGTTAGGATTTATTTTATGTGGCTTGAAACATTGTAGAGATGATACTAAGTATTAAAATTGTGTGAGTCCTTGTTGTTTTCAAACCTCTTTCAAAAAGACTACTCTAGTTTTGCTTGAGGACAATCAAAGAGGTATGTCTGGGGGAGTTGATATACCATGGATTTTACCCATTTTTTTCCATGATATATGATTTTTAGGATATATTTACTATGATTTGGAGTCTTTTTAGTGTACGTACAGGTTCATATACGTTTTGGAGAAATATGGTGATTATGGAGCCTTTTGGGGCATTTTTAGGTGCAGAACTACAAAGACGCGTCAGATGTTAAGATATGAACGGAGAACTTACCACCATTAAATTAAGCCGATATTTGGATAAATGCAGAGCTTTTAGTTAGCTTTCCAATGCCACCGTTTTGAGGTCAATCAGTATCTTGTCGAGGAGATGAAGGAACGTCGATCGACAAAACAGCCTTGGTGTTGATCGACGGTGATGCCAGAACGCGGACCGAGTATATTTCAAGACCGACTTAAGCCCATAAGCTACCACAAATTACCAGAATACCCTTGGACGACCTAAAACCCTATTTATGTGTGTTTCTAAGCCATTGTTGACGTTTAAGCTTTATGCTATTCATTGTTCATAGTTATGAGAGATGAGAGGAACTACTTCATAGTCCTCTTGGAACTCCTTTTGTTTTTACATTTATTCTATTGCAATTTCATTTGTTCGTCTATGGTTTTCTGTAAAATAGATCAACCTGCTAGATTTAGGATTCATAATGGTACTGATGAATTAGGCCCGAAATAGGATTGCTAGGATGAAGTAATATCAATATTTGAAATTGGGTTTAATTCTTCCCTTCTAGAGTAGCTGACTAGGAACCTGAACCTAGGATATGGACGACTACGAGAGTAGGTTCTGCGCCAGAGTTGATTACATTGAGCTAGGTTGTCTAAATAGGATAGTGTAAGAACTTCCTGTCTGATTAGCGTCGATCGAGATCATGCCTTAGCCGTCTATCAACAGTTTACTTCTTTTCCCCATACGAGAGTTGGGACAAGAGGGGTCTAACTAGTTAACATGTATTGTTCTCGCATATTAATAATTCTCTGCATCTTATCCATTATAATTCACTTGCCTGAAACCCTAGATCTACCGCTTTTCCATATTTGCATTACCACTTTTCCATATTTGCATTCACTTAGTATTTTAGATAATTTCCTATTCCTAGTAGACTTACAATCAAAACCACTATATATAGCTTGTCTTGCTTAACAATTAGAGTTATAGAAATCTATTGTGTACCCTCGCTCTCTGTGGATTCGATCCTTAAGTACTGCAATTTGACCTCTCTTGGCAAGAGTAGTTCGTAGGGTTAATTTGATAGATTGCATTACTAAGAACATAAACCTTAAATCGCACGTTGTCAAGCATCATGGCCAAAGACACTGCTAAGCTGTTAGGATTAACGGCAGAATCTTTTCAAGATAGTTTCACCTTCGTGGATAACTCCAAGGCAAACTCAGCCAGCATGATCAAAAATGTTAAAGTAGAGACAGGGGGTGTATTGTCCTTGTGCACTTTCATGTATTGGAGATCAAATCAGGCTGGAAATTGATATAAAGAAGAATAATATGTGCTTGACTAATGTTGATGAAACTGTCTTCTACGATCTTGTGGAGAACAACGCAAGCGAGGAGTTTATATCATGCATAGAGCTGTTTGAAGATCTAGCACCTACAGCTGGTTCAAATCATGATACTGCAGAACCAGCATCAGCGTCGATCGACACAAGCCATCAGCATAGATCGACACCCTCTGAATTTAAGAACAGACCGAGACTAAAAAAGCAGAAGTTTGGAGGAAGGACAAGAAAGAAGAAAAATAAAAAAAAATGTAGATGCAGATTACATGTGATTGGTTCCGTCGCGATGTGATGAGGGAAGTCTTGAGTATAGAGTGCGCTGCATAGAAGGTCTACAGCCTTTTAACACGGTCAGAATGCTATGTGATTAAGAGCTGAAAGATAGAGGAGAAGCTTATGCAGGAGCTTTTGTCAACAACATCAACAAAATGAGGAAGAGAGCATTGGAACTTGTTTTGGAGCAAGTTCTCATTCTCATCCAGACTGAATCAGATCTTCAGAAGTCAAGCTAATGACTAAAAATAAGCAATGAGTGGGACCCACTATTAGTTAAGTTTTATATTTGTTTTAATTTTTGCTTTTTACTAATTTTCGGATTATTTTTGTAATGCCCCGACCACCCACGTCTAATGGGCCACCCACGCCCGCTCTCTCGACTTGTGGACTCCATCCCGTCCGACGGCCGTGCATTAATTTCCCAATGCTCGAAATCATTGTTTACTGACCCTGCAATCACCAAACGATCTTTCCCTGTGTTTTGGCCTCACTCGCACGGTATCGCGAATCACTTCCCGATAGGTCACCCATCCTTTCACTACTCCAGGCCATGCACGCTTAACCCTGGAGTTCTAAATGGATGTGTGACAGAAAAGGTAAGTCAACTTTGGTGACATAGGTAGCCAAATCAATTCTCTTAAGCCTTTCCACATATCACAATTCGGGATTTTACAATTCACCCCCTCTCAAAGAACGCAATGCCCTCGTTGCGCCCCATGACAGGTCTCAAGACGCCTCTCGGGTCAGAACCGAGATGGCTAACTAGCTCTGATAACACTTGTAATGCCCCGACCCCTCACGGCTAATGGGCCACCCACACCTGCTCTCTCAGCCCGTGTGCCCCATCCCGTCCGACAGCCGTGCTTTAATTTCCCAAGGCTCGAAATCATTGTTTACTGACACTGCAATCACCACCCGACCTTTCCCCGTGTTTTGGCCTCACTCGCACGGTATCGCAAATCACTTCCCAATAGGTCACCCATTCTTTCACTACTCCAGGCCGAGCAAGCTTAACCCTGGAGTTTTAAACGGATGTGTGACGAAAAAGGTAAGTCAACTTTGGTGACATAGGTAGCCAAATCAATTTTCTTAAGACTTTCCACATATCACAAGTGGTAACAGCTTCTCTGTGGGAGTGTTGAGGAAGGGTGAGGTCTTGGGTTTCAGTAACGCCAAGCGCATCAATAAGCCACCTGTGAGCCAAGGCTTAGGAGTGAATTCGGGTAGGTTGTATCACAGGGGAGGGGTTAGGGTTGGTACACTGCAGGGCTGGCTGATCCTCCAAGGTGGAGTAGGCCGTTATAATTATATTCCAGAACAAAAAAAGATTTAAGGAAGATGAGTTGATATACCGGGATCGATCGAAAACTGCCCAGTGTTGGTCAATAAAGCATCACGAGTATCGACCGCCACTTAACTATGTCGATCGACACTCATATCAGGCAGGTATGACTGAATTTTTCGTGTTAATTTTTTTTTGATTTATTTTCTTGCCAGTCTTGTAATTTATAAAACTAGGGACAATGTTGTTTAAGTCTTGGGGGAGGTAGTTACTAATATTGTGTTTTATTTTGAGCTTTATCTTTATGTTTTTTATAGAGTAAAGAAGGAGATAATGATCATTTCAATTTTTACTTATTATCTAACAACTCTTTAGCTCTATTCTTAGATTTACTGACTGCAGAGTGTGGATCACCTGCCGTTATATCCACACTTGCCGTAAATGTTTGAAGGAACCGAAGCTGACGTCCAACCTAATTGAACTTATTTTGTTTTAACATCATTAAGCTCCAGAATAATCCATACTCTCCACATTGCTCCAAAACATACCTCGACCTAAAAACACACTAATATGAACTCCAAACACATAATAATTTCTAAAAAGCACATATACGATGGGTGAAAACTGGTAAAATCCATATTATATTAGTACGCAAACTTGAGAAAGGCAAGTGTGTTTCCAAGGAATCACCTGCACAAGCCATCATTTTGTGAATGATAGGCCGTACTCATATTCACTCTAGTTCCCAAATCTCTTTGAAAAGCTTTCCAGAAGTATGATGTGAATCGTTAGTCCCTATCCGAAACAATTCTAGCAAGAACTCCATATAACCATACAATCTCCTCCATAAACTTTGGACTATCTTATCAAGACCGTCAGTCTTCTTTATGGTAATGAAATGAACAGACTTGGTCAGTATGTCCACTACCACCCAGACTGAATCTTTTGTATTCCTGGTTGTTAAAAACCTTGTCAGAAAGTCCATCGTGATGTGATCCACTTCCATTCAGGAAAAGGCAAGGTTTGCAACATTGCACTCGAAACTTGAAGTTCAGCCTTGACCAATTGACGAGTGAGACAGTTTTATACACACTCGGCCATACCCTTCTTCATCCATACTCAAAGGTAGTATCTTTTTAAATTCCGGTACATCTTTTTATGTTCAGGATGAATCAAGAATTTTGACTGATGTGCCTCCATCAGGATTTCCTCCTTTAATTCCTTATTTTGGGAACACTAACCCGACCATTGACCACAATAGTACTATTGTTCTACGTTTGGTAATTGGTCTTAGCATTTTGAGCAAATTTGTTCAACTTCTCATCTTACTCATGAGCAATATGGATCCTTGTAAGCAGATCGGATTGGTCTGAGGCTTCAACACCTAATTGCTTCAGTACAATTCTGATGAGTGATCTTAGTAGATCACTCTAGCAATATTTTGTCTTAGGAATTCATATAAACCCTAATATAACCCTAAATCTAACATGAGAAAATACTCGGACATGATTAACCAAAAAGCATAACAAATATCTGAATAAAATGAATAAATAGATAGAGTAAGTAAACCAGAGTTTAAGTACAAATCTCTGAAGGTGTCTTGATCTTCTCTCCAAAACTGCAAAACCCCTAGAATAATATGTTTTGGTAAAAATAATAGAATAGATTGCATGTTGCCTAAGCAATGGACAAGCACATAAATAATAAGTATTAGGTCGGTCAGGGGTAATCTTGTAATTATGTGAAACTTCTTGGGTTGAGTTGATCTTGAATTTAAGTCGGCCTGGCTACTCGCACGGGTTTCATTCGACACCAAGGGGTTAGTGCTGATTGATACTACTTCTTGATTTCGACCTTGACTTATGATTTCTTCAACAACTACGAGTTTCCTCGTCATTAAACTCAAGAATACTCCATAATCTCCACGTTGCTCCAAAACTTATCTGGACCTGAAAACACTCTAAATTAGACTCCAAATACGTATATTAATATCTAAAAAGCACATATACTATGGGTGAAAGCTGGTAAAATCCATAGTATATTAGTAAGCAAACTTGCCAAAGGCAAGTGTCTTTCTAAGGAATCACCTGCACACTCCCTTAACATGTCTTCCAAGGTTCTGATGCTCCATTTCGACTGCCAAGCATTTTGCGGACGATAGGCCATATTCATATTCACTCTTGTTCCTAAAGCCCTTTGAAAAGCTTTCCAGAAGTATGATGTGAATTGTTAGTCCCAATCCGAAACAATGCTAACCAAATCTCCATGTAACCGGACAATCTCCTCTATACATTTATGGCCTATCTTATCAACACTGTGAGCCTTCTTTATGACGAAGAAATGAGCAGACTTGGTCAGTCTGTCCATTACTACCCAAACTAAATTTTTTGTATTCCTGGTTTTTGGAATCCCCATTATGAAGTCCATCGTGATGTCATCAATATCCATTCCGGATGGGCAAGTTTTGCAACATTGCACTCGAAATTGAAGTTCAGCCTTGACCAATTGACAAGTTGGAGATTTTGCAACCCACTCGGCCACGCCCTTCTTCATCGATACCCAATCGTAGTGTCTCCTTAAAACCTAGTTCATCTTATTATGTTCAAGACGAATCGGGAATTTGGACTAATGTGCCTCCTTCATGATTTCATCCTTTAGTTCCTTATTTTTGGGAACTAACCCGACGATTGACTACGAAAGTACCATTGTACGATGTTTGGTACTCATGCATATCATTTTGAGCAACATTGTTCAAGTTTGCACCCTTTCCTTGAGCAAAATAGATCCTTGTAAAGAGATCATCTTGGTATGCGACTTGGTTCTTTATCTTAGAGAAGGGGTCAAGATGCATTGTCCAGATCATTCTTGTAACGCCCTTGGTCGTACCTCAGACCAGGCATATGTTCTATGGACGAGCTCAGGATGAACCATCGACCCGTATACTCCAATGGTGTAACCATTTGATCAAAAGAGAAGCTTGGGTAGTTTCCTCGACATATACCAAGTTCCCGTTTAGCTCAGGATAAGTTAGGATTATGAGTAGTTTTAGCGACTGACGTACCCGCTTGTGTTGAACAGATGGGTAGTAAGATATCCAGCTCTCGTTGTGAGTCTAATCAAATGACTAAGTCTTTGTTCCAGCTGGCATGTAAACAAGGAACAGAGTTGATCGATACTATGGTATGAGTGTCGATCGATACTTCCTTAGGCAAGTATTTTAATGTCCTAATAGATTTGATCACTAGGGTAACTAGACAAGTCGTCGCATGTATCTAAAAACATAGCTCAATAGAATTAAAACAGGTAATGAACCTATTATCATAGTTATCAGTATCCTTGGTTCATGGTACTAGTTAGCTAATCTTGAACACAAGCAATACGCACTTCTGATGAAGGATTCTAGAAGATCACTCTACCAATTCTATGTCTCAACAATTCATATAAACCCCAATAGAACACTAAATCTAACAAGAGAAACTACATGGACATGATAAATCAAAACACTTAACAAATATCTGAATAAAATGCATAAATAGATAGAGTAAGAAAACCAGTGTTCCAGTACAAATCTATGAAGGTGTCTTCATCTTCTCTCCAAACCTACAAAAAACCCTAGAATAATATGTTGTGGTAAAAAAAGTAGAAAAGATTGTATGTTGCTTAAACGCTCGACAAACACATAAATAATAGGTATTAGGTCGGCCAGGGTTAGTCTTGTAATAATGTGGAACTTCTAGGCTTGAGTCGGTCTTTACTATAAGTCTCCTCGTCTACGCGCATAGGTTTCGTTCGTCACAGGGGTTAGGGTTGATCGACACTACTTCTAGATTTTGACTTTGACTTCTGATTTCTTCAACAATTACGAATTTCCTAATCATTAATCTTCAGAATGATCCAGAATCTCACATTACTTAAAAACATATCTAGACCTGAAAATACTCTAAAATAGACTTCAAACACATATGATAATATCTAAAAGGCACATATACTAATGGGTGAAAACTGGTAAAATCCATAGTATATCAGTAAGCAGATTTGCCAAAGGCAACTGTCTTTCCAAGGAATCACCTACACACGCCCTCAACATGTTTTCCAAGGTTTTGATGCTCCATTTTGATTGCCCATCATTTTGCGGATGATATGCCGTACTCATATTCACTCTTGTTCCCAAAGCTCTTTGAAAAGCTTTCTAGAAGTATGATGTGAATCGTGATTCCCTTTCTGAAACTATGCTAGCCAGAATCCATGTAACAGGACAATCTCCTCCATATATATCGGAAACTATGCTAGCCAGAAGTCCATCGCGATGTAATCCATTTCCATTTCAGAATGGGAAAGTTCTACAAGATTACACTTGAAACTTAAAGTTCAGCCTTAACCAATTGACAAGTGGGACATTTTGCTACCCAGTCGGCCACGCCCTTCTTCATCCATACCCAGTATTAGTGTCTCTTTAAATCCTGGTACATCTTGTTTTGTTCAGGATGAATCGATAATTTGGACTGATGTACCGCCCTCAGGATTTCCTCCTTTAGTTCATTATTTTTGGGAACCCTAACTTGACCATTTACCACGATAGTACCATTGTTTGATGTTTGGTACTTAGTCTTATCATTTTAAGAAACTTTGTTCACGTTCTCATCCTTTCCTTGAGGAATATGGATCCTTCTAAGCATATGGGATTGGTCTACGGCTTCAACACGTAATGGTTCTTGATACTTTGAGAAGGCATTAAGATGCAATGTCCAGGTCATTCTTAGAACACACTTGGTCCAACCTCAGACTAGGCGGACGACCTATGGATGAGGTTCGGGATGAACCATTGAAGCAGATACTCCATATGTGTAACCATTTGGTCGAAGCAGAAGCTTGGGTAGTTTCCTCGACCTAAACCAAGTTCCCGTTTAGCTCAGGATAAGTTAGTATTATCAGTAGTTTTATGGAATGACTTACCCGCCTTGTGTTGAACAGATTGACAGTAAGTTAAAAACAAGAAAGTCTAGGAAGGACAAAGAGAAAGTTGATGATGTCAAACCTATTGGAAGGGTTAACGATGGCACCAAGCATAACTGTATTATACCGACTGTGGTCCAAGATTTGGCACAAGTCGTGTGAATGCTGATACTCTTCTTGGGGGAAAGGGGCATCTGGCCTTACAAGTTTCAACATGGATGATGTCAGTACGGGGACTCGCTCCTAGAATACGATGCTTCCACTTTGGATTCAACAAATGGGTTGAATGATCCGACTGGTGAGTGGGCAAGGTCGCGACGCCTGTTGTTGGTGCAGCAATGGAAGCTTTTCAGACCGTGTTGGTCAGGGCGATGGGAAGTATGGCTTCTGGTTCATCGACTCAACTGGTCGATATGCTATCGACTGTACTTACCGGGATACCGGTGGGTCAAACTCGTGGAAAAGGTGACGAGGAATTTGTTAAGATCAACCGGCCTCAAGACGGATCCTCATCTAAACAAGGTTCAGGAATAAGGATTCTTCTCACATCGCCAACCGAAGGACTGCTAGAACATTCATTCCGACTAACTTCCACGCTTCTAGTAACGAGGCCGAGTACGAATCACTTATCGCATGTCTATGATTAGCCCATGGGCTCAAAATAAACAACATTCATGCCTACTACGATTCTCAACTCGTCGCAAATCAATATAGCGGGGAATAGGAAGCAAGAGAAAAAATGATGGACTCCTACTTAAAACTCTTCTAGGATCTCGCCCATAACTTTGATCAATTCGCTCTCACACGAACCCCCTCCCCAAGAATATTCAAGCCGACGATTTAGCAGCTCTAGCATTAAGATCTAACACCGGTCTCAAACGAGTGATTCCCGTGGAATTCATAGAACACCCAAGCATCGGACCACCAAGTATCATAAATCTATGATAAGCTGAATTCGGCTGCGATAAGCCATGGTTGGAAACAATCCGGGCATATATCCCAACAGAAAAATGGGAGGCCCAATAAGCAAAACCCAGGCCACCAGATACTTTATAAGGGACGGAAAAATCTATAAATGGAAACTCTCTGGAGAACTCATGTCATGTGATATACTATGGATTTTACCAATTTTCAGCCACAATATATGTGTTTTTTAGATACTATTATATGTGTTTGGGGTCTGTTTTATAGTTTTTTCAGGTCTATGTATGTTTTGGAGCAATGTGGGATTATGTAGCTTTCTGGAGCTTAATGATGAGGAAACTCATACCTATTGAAAAATCAGAAGCCAGAGTCGAGATTAAGGAAGTGTGTCGATCGACAACAGATTGTTGGTATTGATCCACAGTGGCACGAGTGAATGGGGAGACTTGTTTGTGACCTACTTGAAGTCCAGAAGTCCCACATAATAACAAGACTACCCTAGCCAACTTTTATACCTACTATTTATGTGCTTTGCTATCTCTTAGGAAAAACAAATTATTTTCAATTCTTTTTACCACAACATATTATTCTTTTCTATCAAGACTCCTTCAGATATTTGTATAGGAACTCCATTGTTTTAAAGGTTCTTTTTATGCAATCTATTCAGATACTGATTATGCTTTACTTGATCATCTCTGAGTAGTTCTCCTTGTTAAATTTATGGTTTTATTAGAGTTTATATGTACCGCTAAACATAGAAATGCTAGGGCGAATCCATAAGGATCCTTCATCAGAATTGATCTCATTGCTTATTTTCTAGAGTAGATAACTAGAACCGTGAACCTATGATATATATAAATAGGACAGTAGGACCTATAGCTAATAATAATTCTGTTGGGATAGGTTGTTAGATGCATGTTGTTAGGGCCAAAATCGGTCACAACGGAATCAATGTCTGAAAATTCCCGAAACATTTTTTTCTAAAAAAAGAAACAAAAAGCGCAGGAAACAAAAACTTGAACTTTGTACAAATTCAAAAAGGATTTAACGGCAAGTTATCGAAAAAGATAATCGAGCAATGGAACAACCAAAACACCCGTGCCCAACCCACCCAGCAGCAAGTTAAACGGACCAAGACTAACTCGCCATTTGGCGAGTTGGGATTGCTCGACCAACTCACCTGATGGCGAGCGTCTAACTCGCCACCAGGCGAGTTGGACCGTCCCCGTCCAACTGGCCATCATGCAGTTGGATCAGCCCATCCAACTCACCTGATGGCGAGTTGAATCAGGTCGTCCAACTCGCCATCAGGCGAGTTGGATAAGCTCATCAACCTCGTCTGATGGTGAGTTGGATCGACCACGTCCAACTCGCCATCATCGACCATTTCCGTACGGCCGTACGGTACGGACAACCCGAACTTTGCACATCGACCATTTGACTCCAAATTTCACCCAAGCCTTCTTCCTTCATTATAAACCCTTCCTGAACCTCTTTCTAGCTCAGCATTGCCTTCTGGACCCTGCTTAGTTCATTATAGAACTTCTAAGTGGTTTGGCCCTAACTTTGCACATAACCTTTAGTGATTGATTTATCACTTCAGGTTTAACACTGAATGTAACTGTTCTAACTCCATGTAGAAGCTGATCCATAGCTTCCCAACCAGCAGGTAACTGTTCTAATTCAGGTTGTTGCTGTCCTGTTGTGGCTTCTTTGAACCGGTTTATGATTTGAGGTGAGGCAATGGATGACTTGGACCTTCAGGATTGCCTCATCATTACCCCTCCTCAAGCTTGATCCAGAGAGTAAAGGTGATGGACCAAGTGTGGAAGTGAGCAATACTGCACTTAAGCAACCGGTTTCTCCCTTGATCTCTTCTCCACTGCCTTAAACCACCAGTCTTCCTCTTTGTTCCGGATTGATGCTGAACAAGTGACACTCTTTGTGACCCTGAAACAAAACTCAACTCCAAACACGATAAGACATACTTGCATTGGGATCAAACCTTGACTAATCATCAAGTTTGATCACCAATGTCACAAGCTTTACACTTAGACAGATTCTTATTATCATTAAGATCCATCTAATGTAAGCTTTCCACATCTCTAACTGCTATGGAAGAACTGATCAGGAACTATCACAAGCATTTAGGCAAACAACTTCTGCCTTAAACGACCATTAGACTCAAGTCTAGATGTCTCAATCTTAAGGCAGTAACCATGACAATAGAATGCAACAGCCTTACCCTATTCTTTTCATGAATGCAAGCTGGATTAGACACAACCATCTATCATCCTAGCAACACAACCATTTAGAATAGAGACTAAGCAAAATTATCATTTTCAAATACCAGACCCAATGCATTACTTTTATCAGTTTCTATTAATGTATGCAAGCCGATTCAGAACATAGTATCTAATATCATGTCAAGCAACATTTAGAACTGAAGTAAGCACTTTAAAACTCAATCAATCAAACGAGTCTCTTTCAAAACAACCTGGAACAGATTCTAAACATTCACATCTAGCAACCTTTAAACATACCCTCAGGTTCCAGACATATCACACAACACATTCAGTTCATAAAGTATCAAGCTTTATACAAAGGACAGTAGGTTCTTACAAACAAGGAACTAGTGTTAGTTCCTTGACCACCTTTGATTCATGGCAAGATCAGGGGCTATTGGTTGCGACTCCAACACCACCTTCCTCCATGGACCTTCCCTTGGACTCTCCATGCCTAAATTCCCCACCTTTCTTCATATTATGGTCGCCACCACCAGTAACAAGGTGAAAGCTTTCACCTTTCGTCCTGCTTTTTGAATAAGAACAGGCTTGGATTGTTTTAATGAAGAGAGTGGCTAATCCACTGCATAACTTCTGGATCTGAGGCCTTCCCTTCTTCTGGACGGTATGAGAAAGCATGAGTCTTCAAGAACAACTTATGGGCTTTCTGGATGAACACCTTCTTGAGGTTGAACTGGCTGGAAAGGAAGCTTCTTTCTGGGTTTTGATGGCATGAGAGACAGACTTGATCTTTGCGAAAGCTAGGGACAATGTTCTGATGAACATGTCTCTGATACCATGTAAGATTTTACCAGAGTGTGCAGATCTGGGTTTGTGTGTGTGATGAACAGGATGAACAGTCCCCTTTGGAGCAAGAGAGAACTTGAAATAATGAAGAGAGTGGATCTGGTTTCTGCTAGTGTTTACTTGAACCAGAAACAGAGATTAAAGAGAATAACTAGAATAAGAGAGATTCGTGTGAGACTTAGAGAGATTTGACAGATAAAGAAAGTGAGAGATTAAAGGGATTCTAGAACAAGAAAACTAAGCTTTTGTTTATAGAAGTGGAGAGGGGAAATCCCCCTTATTCCCTTCTTTTTCCTTATCTGATAAAACTCGACAAGAGGGACCATAAATAGAGAGAGATGGATACAATAGGGTTTTTAAAATTTCAAACAAAGCAAGTGGAGCCAAAGGAAGAAGGCTCCTCGATTTGAATTGAGTGGCTGAGAATGTGTCAGCAAGGTCAATGAACCTATCCAGAGATTTGTCTAGGTTCATGACCCTTCCTTTGGTGAGTGGATAAGGTTCTTCCTTTCTGGAAAGTGGTCTTCTCCAAGTCCTCAGGAAGTCTTCTTCGAGTCCTCAACAAGTCCTTAACGAGTCTTCTTGAAGTCCTCATCCAGTCTTCTCCATTCTTATTGCACAAGTTCTCTTCAAGTCCTCATTGAGTATTCTTCAAGTCCTCAATGAGTCTTCTTCATTGAGTCTTCTTGAAGTCCTCATTGAGTCTTCTTGCAAGTCCTCAACAAGTCTTCTCCTTTGTTTCATATCATCTCTCATAAGATCATTTGTCTCTCTTCAAGTTAACACTCCCCCTCAAGCTTGACACTAGTGATCCTAAGTCAAGCTTGGAACCTTGAAGAGCTTCCTCATTAAAAACCTCACCAAGGAAAAACCTTTTGGGATAAAACCTTGATGAGGGAAAAAGAGTAAAGTCCTCAAGGCCTAGGGATTGCCCAGTGGGTCTTTGTGTCTTGGATCATTGTGATGGACACAAAGACCCTGGATCATAGCCTCACTGTGGTGTAAGTCAATCCGACTTGGATTG
This sequence comes from Moricandia arvensis, assembly GCA_905132765.1. Classification (NCBI taxonomy): domain Eukaryota; kingdom Viridiplantae; phylum Streptophyta; class Magnoliopsida; order Brassicales; family Brassicaceae; genus Moricandia; species Moricandia arvensis. Next base: position 91,781 of record CAJHQP010002051.1, read on the forward strand.
CTCACCACTAACTCTTCTTGAGCTCATCTAGCTCATATCACACTGATCTTGGTCTCCCCCCTTTCACCCAACCTCTTGTTGGGTTAAGTGCTCGGATGACCAGATACCCACTCCATTGAGTACCATCTTCAAAGATCATTGAAGCTTTAATACTCCCCCTCAAGCTTGGGACTGAGAATTGGTGAAGGACCAAGCTTGCAAGGTTGCAATGAGCTCTAGATGACTTCACTGATCCGGCTGGTGAGGAGTGTAGACACACTTGAATCCCCCCCACTTGATAAGACAGTACTCGGGGAGCTCCCCACTTGAATTCCATTTGTACTCCCACTTGGGGAGTGAAATCCATTTGTACTCCATTTTAATGGATAATATTCGGCTCCTTGAAGCTTCATCAACCAGGTACATGCAGACATGCTATGGGCTGATTCATAGCTTCCCAACTGAAGGTAACTGTTCTAACTCCATGTAGACGCTGATCCATAGCTTCCCAACCAGAAGGTAACTGTTCTAACTCCCACGCCTTGGGCTGATACATAGTTTCCCCCACCGAAGGTAACTGTTCTAACTCCATGTAGAAGCTGATCCATAGCTTCCTAACCAGCAGGTAACTATTCTAACTCCAAGTTGTTGTTGTCCTGTTGTGGCTTCTTTGAACCGGTTTATGATCTGAGGTGAGGCAATGGAGGACTTGGACCTTCAGGTTTGCCTCATGATTAAGAAGGTTATGAAAGACTTAGAGAAAAGAAAGGACTATTTCAATCAGCTGATAAAAAAGCTTAGATGCTTGTGGTCAGAACTGATTGATGTGGATGGTGTAGGTACTTTGGTGCAAAGAGAACAAAGTAGTCTTAAACTGAACAAGCAACCAGCTTGTGGGAAGAGCAGTATTAGCTGCAAGAAAGGAAGACTTAGAAAGCTTTCCATGGCCAGGAGAGCTAAAGGAAAGTATTGGAAGAAAAACATACAGCTTGCTTGTCTAGAAAAGAACCTAAAGATATTGGTCAAGAAAGTGACACAGCAAATGGTGAGAGGAGAATGCTCATATTCAGCTTACATGGGTGAATCATTAGGAGAAAGATTGGGATCCAGTGAACCGGAGATAGCAAGACCTGATGGTCCTATTACCCGGAAGGATTGGGAGACATTTATGGAGCATGTCCACGCTCTAATTACAACCAGGAAGCAAAGGAGACACTCTAGTGTTGGTGGAGAGGCTACTAAGCCTATTATAATTTATTCTGGAGCAACCCATCACATGATCAGTGATAGGATTTTGATGCGTGATATCAAAGCCACCACAGGAATGTCAGGATACCTAATGGTGATCAGATTCCAATAGAGGGGATATGCAATCTGAAGTTGTTTGAAAAGGATTCAACTGCCTTCTACCTACCTCGGTTCACATCCAATATGATATATGTGAAGAGAGCAATTGTGGATCTTAATTGCCAAGTTGTATTCAGGCCAAATGAAGTTGAGTTTCAAGAATTGGAGTCTGGACAAGTCATTGGCCGAGGATGAAAGATTTGTGAAGATTAAGTGAGAAACCAGTGAAGAATAAGTGAAGAACAAGAGAGAGAAAGTAGATCTGAAAGAGAGAGAGAGAGAGAGAGAGAGAGAGAGAGAGAGAGATTTTTGAAGTCAAGAGAGAGAAGGATTAATTTCCTTGAATGTTTTAGTTCATGGTTACAACTGTTAAATAGACTTGAGAATAAAAGAATAAAATAAATATTAAAGAGGGGACATATGTGAAAGGTGAGTAATAGATCTGGATATTATGATGATGTCACTCTCCAACAGCTTTTTTTCTTGTCCTTTAGTTCCAACGGCTCATTTATTTCTAACAGCTCTTTTCCTCTCATTTAATTCCTCCAAGTCTTTGGAGAGTCTCCTCAGAATATTCCTAAGGTAGTATTCCATCTTATAAAGACTTATAAGACCTTATACGGACCTGCTTATAAAAGGCTTATAAAACCCTTATAAACCTTATAAAGCTTTTTCTTCTTTATTCATCCAGATCAATACTCCCCTTTTCTGTTTCTCAATTCCAGCCTCTTCTGTTTCTCATTTCCAGCCTCTTCTCAATCTCAAGTCCAGCCTCCAACTTAGAAACGGTTTATAGAAACCTTATAAGGTTTATAGACCCTTATAAGAACTTATAAGTTTATAAAGGTTTTATAGATACTTATAAAACCTTATTTATTCTTCATATCAATACTCCCCCTCAAGCTTAGCCATAGGATATGGGTAAAACTTGGACCCCATGAAGACATCCCTCATTAAAACCTTTGTGCCAAAAATCCCATGGGATAAAAACACACAATGGAAAAAGAGTAGATGCTCCATGGCTTGGGAGGATCATGATCTAGCCAAGTCTATGAGTCCCAATCTCGAATGTATGGACTCACATACTTTGATACTTGCTCCTTTTTTGAAGATATCAGCAAGTTGGTCTTCACTCCTAGTGTAGCACAGTAGGATGATCTTCTATTCCACAGCTTGTCTTACTTTGTGGCAATCCACCTCAATGTGTTTTGTTCTTTCATGGAACACTGAGTTGGATGCTAAGTGAATAGCTGCTTGATTATCACAATGCATTGTGATTGGTATTGTTGCCTATATGCCCAAGTCTCTTAGCTGGTTTGTGATCCAAATGAGCTCACTCGTAAGTTTCCTCATTGCCCTATATTCTGCCTCAGCACTTGAACATGATACCACCTTTTGTTTCTTGCTTTTCCATGTGACTAGGTTGCCTCCAATGAAACTGCAATATCCAGTTGTTGATCTTCTGTCTACTCTATCTCTAGCCCAATCTGCATCACAATATCCTACTATCTCAAAGCTCTTGTTGCAGCCCATCCATACACTTTGGCCCGGAGCTTCCCTTAGGTACCTTAAGATCCTTTCCACCATCTTCCAATGATAGACTTTAGGAGTTTGCATGTGTTGGCTAACTTGGTTAACTGCAAATGAGATGTCTGGTCTTGTGATGGTCAAGTAGATTAGATTTCCCACCATTCTTCTATAGAGCTTGAAGTCTCCAAATTATGAGATTTGTAAACAAAGAGAGATATGGACGAGAATGAGAGAATTTGAGAAGAAAGGAAGAGACTTTTGTTTAGAACCAGAAAGAAATCTATGAAGAACTCGAGAGAGAACGTGGAGAAGAAGAGAAATGATTCTCCTTGATTTATTTGGAGTGAGAGGATTACAAATATATAGAGTGCTTTACAAGACAAAAAGCAAAGGTAAGGAAGCAGTAGACGTGCCCAGTCAAGGAGCAGGGGCGCACTTATTTGAACTTGTGGCTAAGGAGGGAAGAGCATCTTGGAATCTTGGACCAGATGCTCCAGCCTTGGACAGCCTGGCTCCGCGAACCTTATCCTCTCCACCGTTCGGATAAGGTGGTAAGTGTCCAAGGTAACTCGCCAAATTAACTTCCCCCTGGTTAAATCTTCCTTGATCAGTTTACATTTGCTCCTTGGTC
>CAJHQP010002052.1:0-95220 GCA_905132765.1 Moricandia arvensis
CTCATTCATGGGACTCATATATATACAAGTACATAGTTGTAGATAAGCTCTATCTCTAACATGGAGATAACTTACAACATGAATGAGATAAATACGAGTCAACCATAATTATCCTTAACATTTATTTAGTTTTATATTTCTGTATTCTTAAATTTTTTTTTGAACAGTTTCTGTATTCTTAAATTCTTACAAACTATTTGACGTCCGCTATTACAAAACTATTTATGTGTCATACTTGACATTGGTTAGAGAGAAGGATAATGAATGATAAAAAAACCCCATGTCACAGGCTACGATTTTGCGTTGGCTCATCAAACCTTTTGTTATTTTACTATAAATGTCTTTTTGCCTTCGGAGAAAACAATCAAAAAAACTCTCTAACTTACACAAAAATTCAAAATAACATTCAATTTTTGTTTAACCCATTTTAATTTTTAATTTTGAAAATTGTCCATTTTAATCTTCAACTTTTGTTAAACAAGTCGTTTTCAGATACACAAAAGGTCAATGGGTAAATCGAGTTAATAGTTAAATTTATGTGTATCTGAAGTAGATTAGTCAAAAAATATTATGTTTAAAATAGACAATTTAAAACTTGGAGATTAAAATAGCTTGAATAGAAATTCCATGTTTTTGTTTCGTTTAAAATATCTTAGTTTCTAACATATTTCTCTTTTGATACTAAAAAATCTAATTTTTTTTATTTAGTTATTTCTTTATGATCAAATCTTAGATATATTATTATAACAAATATTAACCAGAAGACACTGGTTTTTAAAGTGTGTGGGTGTGTTTCATGGGACATAAAGAAAGCAAAAGATATAGACAAATATATTATTATCTAGTTAGTGATTCGTATGATACCGAGACAATGCTAATATACTAAAACTTTTAGTCCAACTAAATTCTATTTTTTCATATGTTTTACAGTTGTCTATATACATCAGGTAAAAAATTTGAATTTAGATTTTAAGTGACATTGGAAGTTTAGTTTTGCAGCTACAACTTTGATCTTAGATAATACAGACGCAACCGGTTTCTTAACTTGTTTAACTCTTAGTTTAACAAATATAACTAAAAAATATTCGCAGTTACTAATAAATTGTAATATTAAATCTTTATAAAATGAAGCAAGAAAATGTGAACGGAAAAAAAGAAAAACAGTTAATTTAACTTAGAAATTTTTACTCTCTATGATACATTATGACTTTTAATTTACACATGAGGACACATTCCACTTGAAGACACACATTATTTGTGTGCTTTGTCTCTTATACCCTAGAACTAAATCAGTCAACTTTCCTAACTAAACAAGTTCAACTTCCCTCTCTCATTTTTCTTTAACTTCAATTCTTTAATGTCTCCTCTCCATATCTGACACTCCAAAATCTCTCACATCCTCTCTCTTTTTCGAAACTCAAACACAAAGCACAATTCACAAATTCGACAATCCTAATTCAACACATATAATGAAATTAGTGTTGTTTTTGTTTCTTCTCTTCTACTTCTCTGTTTTTTAGATTTATAAATGTTTTTTTTGTTTCAGTCTAAGAAAGTGGTGGTGTGATATCGAAGGTGGTGGCGTGACGAATCAGTGTCTCCTTGTCGCCGGTGGTGGAGCATGGAGGAGCGGTGGCAGAACATGGAGGAGGAGCAGAAAGCTTATGGACACTAAACCTATGTTGGCACTATGACACTACCCTTATGGACACTAAAGCCTCCAAAATCTATATCTCATGTCCACAACTATCCTTTCATCTGCATAAAAATGTAACAAAACACAATCACAAATAAAGTGAATCACAACAACAAAAGTTTAAAAATAGGAAAGAACCAGAATTTTTTTTAAAAAAACAAAGTGTTAGTGGACACTAACAATAGAAGTTCAATGTACATAATCACTAATATCCCCACTAACGGTGATAGTAGACTATGAGCACGCAAAACTATATCCATCTAATCGTGTCAATCCATTTTGTGGATACGTTGGTGTATAGAATTTCAGTGGATAAATATCCGCATAATCAGATCTGGTGTTTTGTTTCAGATTTGTTCCTTAGCGAACCAGTGATTGTTGGCTGGAAGAAGATGACAATCATTTTATTCTGCATCATGGACTCCACTGGACCCAAATAAACACATATCTTTGTATGCCCGGCTCCATTGAGTCATATCCTAAGATTAAATTTGTATAAGTTGGTATCATTAGTTAGCAGGTTTCTTTCAATAAGATATTTTATCAATTAATCCGAACATATCCATGTTTTTTTTCTTATGTCCACACTTTTAATCCATATCCATGTCCACATTTTCTACATCCACACTTTTATTGTCCATGTCCACACATTTTTAATATAAATATTAAAGTATTTAAAAATATATATATCGAAAGTGAATGTTGAAATATAAAGAAAAAAAGTTATAAATTAATGTAATAAATAAGATATTTTATCTATAGACCCACAAAATTAAATGACTCAAGGATTGATAAAAAGTTCTAAAAAAAACTCACTTGAAACACAATTGATTCTCCACAAACACACGAAACCCTTCCCCTTTCTAATAAGGGCATAACTTTCCAAACAACATGTTGGTCCCACCAGAATGTACTTCACATGTGAGAAGTGTCTCTTGTTGGCAAAATAAAGACAAAAGTGTCCTAATGTGTAATCAACTCTTTAAATTAATGGTTTTCTAGAAGAAGAACTAAGTAAAATAATTAGATATGTCATGTCTCAAAGAGAGAGAAAATTTAAAAACTTAGGTCTTTCAAAAAAAAAACAAAAAACATGAACTTCTATTGAAGCTATTTTAATCTCTAACTTTGAAAAATATCCACATTAAACCTCAACATTTGTTGACCAAGCCATTTGAGATACACGAATAATCAACCTGTAAATCGATTTAACATTGACTTTTCATGTATTTAAAAAGTTTGGTCAACAAAAGTTGAGATTTAAAATTAATTTTTTTTTAAAGTTAGAGATTAAAATGGTTTAAACAGAAGTTGAAGGTTATTTTGGTTTTTTGTGTAAGTGAGAAAACGGCCAAAACCGTCAATTTACACACACACAAAAAACAAAATAACCTTCAATTTCCGTTGAAGCCATTTTAATCTCCAACTTTTTAAAAGTTTCCATTTAAAACTTCAATTTTTTTTACCAAGTCGTTTCATATACACAAAAAGTCAACATTACATCGATTTAACAGTTGACTTTTTGTGTATCTGAAATGGATTGGTCAACAAAAGTTAATGTTTAAAATGGGACAATTTAAAAAAATTATTGATTAAATTGGGCTTAAACGAAAGTTCATGTTTTTGTTTCGTTTTGAAAGATTCTTTGTTTCTAACATATTTCTCTCTTTGGAGACTAGAAAAATCTAATTGATTTAATTTAGTTACTTCTTGAAAATAAGATCTTGGATCTATTATTATAACAAACATTAACCACAAGATATTGGTTTTGAAGTGTGTGGGTGTGTATCATGGGACATAAAAAAAGCTTAAAGACACACACAAATATAATGTCATCTAATTAGTGACTCGCATGTTACCGAGACGAGACAATGCTAATATACCAAGACTGTTAATCCAACGAAAGTCCATCTTGTCATATGTTGTTACAGTTTACTACACACATCGTGAAAATCTTGAATTGACTGTGAATTTTAGTATTGCAATCATGTATTCTTAAAATTACTATTACTACAACTAGTTTCCTTTCCACCATATATCCTCTTGATGTTGAAAACAAATATAGTATTGTGGTGTAAAACATCTATTTACTAAATGGTTTCCATACAGTTTCACTAAAGGTAAATTTTGTATTCTTGTAGTTTCAACAAGGACATAACATCTTACTGCTTTCTTGTGTGATCGGTGGTGTACAACTATCCTGATACATGAATATCTCCAGACCGTTGAGAATTCCTTCTTCACTCTCTTGTTAAAATCTTTGTGCGTATACATTCAACTCTGTAACTCGTAAATATTGACATCACCCGACATGTTTTTTTATCTTTCAAATTTTGGGTTTCTTTTTTTTGTGTTTAATTATGAAGAGAAATGGCATATATATAGGAAATTTTCGACATTGGTAGGTGAAATAATTACAACTGATTTACAAGGACGAGCTTTACAAGTCTCTTACATCATTTTCACAAAAAAATTACAAGGAAATTTTGTTAGATCAATCCCACTTAAAACACATTTTCACCTAAAATGTCGGTATACTCGTAAAATCTTTGTTAAAACATTGTAAAATTATTCGTCATAAAGTCTTAGTACTTTTACAAGGACTTAACGAAACCTTTCCGTAAGTCATACATTCGTCGTAAATAAACATGTATATTACGACGAAAACTTTTCCTCGTAATTTTACTTTCAATATATGATGACGTACTTAATCGTCGAAAACTTGTCTTTAGCTCGTCGTAAAGTTACGACGAGCTATTTTTATCGTAATTATTCCTCGTTAAATTCGTGTTTTCTTGTAGTGTAAATTGCATGTACGTATACAATAGAGAGTGGAGAACATAATGGTTAGTACAATAGATGAAAAACTATTCTATAACTTGTGTGTGTCTTACCAAATTGAGTAAGAATAATTTAGTATTGTCGAGAAAGAATAATTGGGTTGAAAAACGATTTTTACGAAAATACGAATGTAAACCACTTAGTATTGATGTTTCTATCTTTTTAACACACACTAGATTCTAACCCGCGCTAAAGCGCGGATAATTTTTCGATGATAAAAATATATATATATATATAAATGTATATGTATATTACATATTTACGTTAACGATTTTTTTTATTGAATATGTTTAATCATACACATTGGAATATTTTGGCCCTAACTATTTATTTGATATATTTATATACTTTTTAAATAAATTTGTATATACAATTGAAATATTTTGGGTCTTATGTTAATGATATTACTAAAAAACATTAAGGAAAGAAACACTACTATCTTTGTTTCCAAACAAAACTTTTTTAAAAACTGTTATTCAATGTTTCCAAACAAAACTTTTTTTAAACTGCTATTCATGTTTCCAAACAATACAAAAAATACTCTAATTAATAAGATAAATATATAACTAACTTGATATGGTACATAAATTATGCATTTTTCTAACAAACTTGAAAGAGTCCAAAAGTTAATGATAACTTTATGGTAGATAAATTTAGGACTCTATTTTAATAGAGTAGATATGGAACAATTTGGTTCGTCTAAGATTATATTTGGGGTTAGTAAATTGCTAGTCATAAGGATAGTCGTGCATTTGTTATATGTAAAGTTAATAAATTTCCTGGTGAATAAAAATTTGGTCTAAAGTTTGCCCAAACTAATGTAAGATTGCCACGTAAGCAGTGTAGAGATGTAAGATGTTGAAAACTCAGTAAGATTAAAATGTAAATAATACAAAATAAAAATGTTTACATTCTTTTTAATGATCCTCAAATAATATCTATGAGAATAAATTTTGAAATTATACGTAATTTTAGTGGGGTTTTTTTCCTTGAGTCTTTTAAGAGGGATCACTCATCCTGAACCTTGAAAACTGAGTCTAATGTAGCAAAATTACCACTGACGTCTCAAGACATTCTATTCACCTTTCTTAATCAGGAAGAGAGGATAGGGTATTAGCAGAAACTCGTTAATTTTGAAGATTTTATGCAAGTTCCATAAAGACTTTGTGTTCTCATAGAGTTTGTTGAGTCTTTCTTGCATCTCTACGACCATCATTCTAAGATTCAATTATTCAAAGTTGATGTCAATGACAAACAATTTGCAGAAGATTGCTGTGAAGGAGGTTTTGGGATTATCTATCACTGTTATCTGAATGATTTGGGAAAGTAGTTGTTAAAGTAATGTCTCGAAGGGTCAGAAGCTTTGGGTAACTTCTACGACCAAAAGAATATCTCTTAGCTCAGAAGAGTGTAGTCAGCTCGAAATTAGGTAGGTTAGCAGAAGTTAGCTCAAGTGTATTAGGCCAGCTCGGACCAGCTAAGTGGCTAGCTCGACCCGCCCGACTAGCTTGGACAGTTGAGTCGAGTATTGAGACCGTTGTGGTTATCAAGTATGGTCGGTGGAGTTGTCAATGAATCTAAAAGAATAAAATGATACCAAAGTAAGAGAGAGAAAAAACAAAAGTTAGAGAATTAATGATGTTTTGAAATGAGGAGTAACTCAACAGGTGAAGCAAGTTTATTGGCAATGGGGTTGTTGGTTCTACCTCTACATTTAGAGAGATTGAAATAAATGTCGTGATACTACAGGTGCAGCAACAAAATATCAGAAATTTCCGATAAATATTAGGAGGAGCAAAAGCTAAAAAGATTTTTTCTTTTTAAATGATGACTAAATTACATTTATAAAAAGAATATTTTTACATCAAGTACACCTGAAATGTAAGTTTTTGAGATGCATCAACAGTAGTGCCAGAAATTTCCGGATGAATATTAGGAGGAGCAAAATCTAAAGAACTTTTCTAAGAAAATAATGGCTAAATTATATTTATAAAAAAATGTTTTACATCAAGTACAGCTGAAATGTAAGTTTTTTGAGAAGCAATGGAGATATTAGTAGGTGCAATAATAAGAGCACCTCCAATAAAGGGTTCTATCTTCAAAAATTTTAAAATACATATATATATATATTATATATATATTAATATTAGTATCTAATTTTAGGGTTATTAATTTTATGGGAAACTTAATCCAAAATATATGTTTATAATATTTGAATAAATTTCTTATAAAATTAAAAATCCGCTAATTAAATATTAACATATATATACATAATACATATATGTATTTTTAGAACTTTTGAATTAGAACTCTTTGGTGGGGTGCTCTAACTTCGGTGAATGTTGCAGCTAGGGTGGGCACGGATCGAATATCCGGGTTTTTTAAGGTATTTGTGATTTGCTTCGTATGTTATGGATATCTGGTTTTAGTATTTGCTTTGCTTCGGAAAAATACGGATATCCGGAAAAACGGATATCCGGAAAATAAACAGATATTTGCGGATATTTACGAATACTTACGAATATATCTCATCCATTATAATTAATCTTAAAAATTTGATATAAATTTAGTTTGTAAAAATATTTTTTACATGATATATAAAATAAAAATAAAGAAGTAGTGAATTTACATATTTTATAAATTTTTAAGTTAAGTTAACAATTATAATAACACAAATCTTATGATTTTTTTTATAATTTCATAACTTTCTCTTCTTTTTATCTAATAATTTTATATAAGTAATAATGTGAATATAATTAGTCAAATCATAAGCTATAATAATAATTTTATACATTTAAAATTTTAAATATAATCAGAATATATATGTATTTATATATTTCCGGATCGGATCGGATATCCGCTTTCCAAAATTTTAATATTTGTGATTTGCTTCGATTTTAACGGATATTGATTTTTAGTATTTGCTTTGATTTGAAAGTTTACGGATATCTGGAATTTTCGGATCGAATCGAGACGAATAACGAATCGAATCAAATTTAACGAATAAAATGTCCAGGCCTAGTTGCAGCCAACATATTTGACTACATTATTAACATTAACGATGGTGGGGACAAGTAAGCATCCAGGATATAATTAATATAAATATTAATTAGGCTGATAAAGGAAAAGGTATTTTGATTCTTTATGGCCTAACTGCTGATATCTCTCACATGTATTTGGAAACTACGAATACTCAGCCGAAAACATTGAGAAATTGCCTTATTTATGCCACATTTTATGTAACAAGCTTTAGCTAATTCTACTTTTACTAAAAGTGGTTTTTGTAAGTTCATAATAGCATCCGCTTGATTTTTAGGAGTATCTCACTTTTAAATTATTAAAAATGAATAATAGGAGAGATGAAGAGAATATAAGAAGAATCACTTCTTTATAAAGAGATTTATTCTTGGGTAATAGTAGATCGCCTTCATTATCTTGCTGTTAAATCTCTCCGAGGTCTAATTCGTTTGTAACAAATTTGGTGTTGAATAACGAAAATTGAAATTGAGCCAATTTCCAGTTTGAATCGGTGTGTCATTTGTTTATGGTACAATTTTACCATCTACTTTTAAATTTTAATTATTTAATTAAATTTATTTTAATTCATATAAAATTACTGAGAAACTATGTTTGGGAAATTACCACTAATGATACTATAAGAGTTTATATGATTTGGAACGCACCAAGCAGAAAAGAATGTTTTATTCACTGAATCTCTGAAGCTATTTTAATTATTATTTATTTGGTGTTATACAACTCTAACCGAATGTGAGATGGTGGACAGCACCCGCTATTGAAAAATGTAACAAAAATTGGTTCTTTTTATTGTGCATTTGTTAAAGTTTGAGATTGTACTCCCAGTTTTTGGGTTATTTAATTAGCTCACTGAAACAAATTAAACAGTAACCATGCAAAGATAATAAATTGAAAAAAAAAAGTTAGAAAGAAACAGAAGAAAATGTTAATGTCCATGGTTTTAGTCTAAATGAAGATGATATATATCGAGTCATAGACAGAGGAAGATGGTTCAAGGTGCCTGCAGGAGAGAGATTATTCCTCTGAGTTTTGTGAAGTTCCATCTTCAATAATACTTCTACGAATTAGGGTCAAAAGCATTAAAAAAAAAAAATTAGGGTCCAAAGACAAATAAATTCAGATTTTTTATTTTGGTCATAAAAAGTACTCCTTTGAGTTTTAGATCAAACTAAGTGGACTTCTCTAACTCGCTTAATGCCTTGCTGGAAGAACTAAAAAACTTTTATTACAGACAAAAGAAACTAGCATCACCGGAACAAACCTTACTTCCAATTATATACATGCACGTATAGATACATATCCCAAAAAAATATAACACACAAAATGTGAGATCTCTCATTACAACTCACAAGGACTCGTTAGTAAAAGGGATCTCTTGGAACTTAAACGAAGCATTACCCACATTCTCGCGTTCCAACCTAAACAAATCATCCTCGCCATCCGACAACGGCATCACTTGTCTGTCACCGACCTGTCGTGGTGGCAAAGCCACTCGATGCCACGAAAACTCGCTCGAGTCGAGTGTTTGGTTACTAAACAACGTGTGGGTACCAACGCTGCTGTTCATGGGCGGTGAGGAGAAAGCCGCGGTGGCAGAGGTATCCCAGAGGATAACGTGGAGGATGATGGAGACCTTTGCGTGACGGTGAAGCGACAGTTTCTGGCTGAGTGAAACGGTGTCGTAGCAGCGAATGGCTCTGTTTGAGGAAACCATCCACGGCAATACCTTCTGGCTACCGACACGTGAAACCACCAGACGACGCGAGGCCTTGGCTGCGTCTCTGTATAATGAGCTCAGGCCGGATCTTGCAGCTGGTGCACTCTCATCTTCGTGGTCCGTTACTGAGGAGACATAAATGAAACCCTGTGGAGGAAATATTCCAATTTAAATGCCTTTTCTCAAAAAAAAAACTAATAATTCCAAATTAAAATTTGAAGTGTTGTTTAGAAGGGATGCCATATATATGTTTTAAAATGTATATTTAAAAAAAATCATACGTATTAATAAAATATATTAAATTTTAAATGTATTATATTTTGTAATTAACTATTTCCATAACTTTTTAACTAATCAAAATTCAAAAAACACAATCAATTTTCTTAAATTTACAATTGATCATTATTATCTATTAAGAATTCCATTGAATATGTAAAATATTTTTTTTTGAAATTAAATTTTTCTTAACATGCATTATTTTGGAATGGAAAGAGTATTAGAGCATGTACATTGGGGGTCTCTTAGCAGAGGTCCTTAACTTTTCTAAATTACGTTTCTTAACTTTTAACTAAGAAAACCTAAGAGACGTCTCTTAAATAAGAGTCTTAAGAGCCGTCTCTTAACAAAAAAAAATTTTTAAAAAAAAAAAAAAAAAAAAGAGTCAAATTAAGTTAAGAACCTCATTCTAAGAGACGCTTATACATAACTCAATAGATACTATTACCTCTTCAGTGCGACTAATGGAGAAACCAAGTTTGGTGTCATCATCTCTGAGTTTGATTTCAAGTGGCCACTCAACGCCAAGAGGAGCATACCAAAGCCGAACCGCTCTCACCACACCAATATCAACTCCATGATAATCCTCAACCCATAGAGACTCGCGTTTGCAAGATTCGACAGGTCAGAAAGAGATGTTGTATTAACTGTTGCCGAGGCGGTTTCTCCCGATATCTTTACTATGTAAAAAAAATGTAATAAACATTTTCATATTCAAACTCTCTATGCTACAAATAAAAATATTACGCAAACTATCAAAATCTGACCTTAGTGAGCAGAGATTCAGTCTGAATGTTCATAAAGACGATTGGTACGCCATTAGCTTGTGAACAACTTAGCCAAGCATTTGCACGAGCAAGTGTGTCTTCCAAGTCATTATACCGAGAACCCGCCCTTCCATGAACTGCTTTTAAATGTATATTAACATTCGCACATGTACGATACATGGATACATAATTTCATGGAATGAATGTGCGACTGAAAATTTAATTAATGTTTCATACCAGAAGTTTTAGGAAGAAAAAGTATGGAGAGGAAGTTGCTGGACCCAGAGATTGGTAAAGCTTCTTGCATCCGCCTTTCCCATGGATATGAAACATAGCCATCTTGAAGCTTAGCTCTTCCCAATGCTTCCACCATTCTTGACCCTCTTGAAGCTGCAAATCATTTTAACACCATTTCTTATTTTGTATTTGCAATAAACGAGGTTATAGAATTTTTCATTCTTAAAAACTAGAGTATGGTTTTAGAATTTCAATGTATTTAAACTTAAAAGTGTAAGATGTTAAAAGTAAAAAAAGTGAAAACTGTATTTAAATAATAAATAAAAACAAAATATTTTAAAATATTTTTGAGACTGAAAAATAAAGATAATCACTGAAACAAAAATTTCTTCCATTTTTCTAAATATTCTATTTTTAAATCGGAAATAGAGTTAACTATTGGAGATGTTTTAAGTAACCGTTTTATAAGTACTTATTTAATGACAACTAATTTAGTATTCCCTTACATAGACCCATTCCAATAAACCTTAAATATAATATTTATCACATTTAAGTAATTATTTGTTAAAATCATCAATTGAATAATCCAGAATTTTAGCCACTACATCAACTCACTGCTAGTATAGATATAATATTACCCAGCGTCAAAGTAGGATTTTAGTTGAGTGGAAGCTTTCTTTAGTTTATTTTATTTTGTAGGACCAACAAAAAAACATTCTGAGGATTCCATACCAAAATAACAGTCAAGAAATTTCATTCCATAACATTTTTAGTTCATTTTCATGAAAAACCTCCTAAAAAGAAAATGATTAAAAGATTTTTCATTTATATATATTTATAATTTTAGAGTTAACTAATATAGATTTAGAGTTTAGAGTTAAGAGATGCAATTATGGTGGTGGAATTTAATTTTTAAAAATAAATAAATATTTAAAATTTCAAAATAAAAATTTTGAAAAAATAATTTCAAAAAAGATTTTTAAATTCAAAATAAAAAATTGAAGAGCAAAATTCGAAAAAGTTTATAAAAGGTTTAAATTTGAAACTATATACTCCCTCCGTTTCATTTTAGTTGTCGTTTTAGGTTTTTACACACAGATTAAGAAAACATTTAATTTTATATATTCTCAAAATAAAAACACAATTACCTATACACCTAACCACATTTCAACCAATAAAAAAATAGAAAGATATATAAAATCATTAAATTTTGCATTGAAATTATAAAACGACACTTATTTTGAAACGAAAATTTTACCCTACAACGACAAGTAATTTGAAACGGAGGTAGTAATTCTTAAACTATAAAAATTTATTTTTAGTTTTTTATTATTTAATTATATATATCTATAAAACAAAAGATAAATGGTCTTTTGTGTTTTTAATAAGATTTATTTTGGTCATAACTCTTTTGATGATAAAAACTTAGACCAAATTATTTGAGAGAATTATCTTTTTCATATAATGATTATAACAACTTTTAAAACGTATTAATAATTTTTTTCTTAGATGTACAAACATTCTATGTTTCGTTTTTTAGGTTTAATTCACACAACTTTTGTATGTTTTGCCAAATCATTACTATAAAGTTTAGAATTAAATTCGTCTTTCTTAATCAACAACAAATTAGTAGACTTAGTTAGCAGAAAAAAATTGGTACACTTTTAATAGCTGTTAAAAAAAAAATAATTGGTAAATTTTTAATTAAAAAAAAACAGAACTCGTATTAAAAGTTACAGCATCAATTGAATTTCACCTACTGAGAAGGACGAGAATGTACGATTACGTACGATGCCAAACGCAAAATTCAACAAGTAAGCCAGAAAAGTCAACAAAAGACAAGAACCAAAAAAAATAATTAACCGACCGAGTTAACTCACCTTGTATACCGAGACAATCCGACTCAGTACGATCCGAGAACCCGACTGTATAATTCGGGTCATCAATGGATCTAAGCATGTACTGTCTCTTACCCGCGGATTCGTTAGGAACAACACAAGCAGAGAGATCAGAGAGATCTTCTTCGGTGCCACGTCTGACTCTGACAACAATCGAAGTTTCTTTGTTCTTGTAAGAGTTGTGGAGAACTTTCTGGAGCCAAGCTTTACCTCCTTTAAACGGAGCTTTGAAGGTAGATGAACCGGGTCCTGAACCGATCCGGATCTCTTCCACTATGTCTCCGGTTTGAAGCATACCGCCGCTCCATTCCTCGCTTTTTGAGCTTCCTTTGAGACAGTCGATGGAGAGGACGACAGTGTTTCCGGGTCGGGTCGTGGACTCTGATTGGTGGGTGCTATCCATTGGAGATGTAACTGGGTTTGGTCTCTTTGGACTCTTTATATTGTTGAAGCTGTCTGCACCAGAAATAGAGAGAGAGAGCGAAAGAGAAAGAGTTTTTTTTTTTCTTGGAAGTGATTCGATACGCGGAATCTTTGAGAGTATACAAAGTCGTACTTGGCTTTGATAGATTATATTCTTTACTAGATTATTGGAATGATTAATTCTTAACCAATGACACTTGTCGTGGAGACTCTTTTGGTGTAGGTTTTAGTTCTATTAATTCTCGTTATATTCATTACATTTTAGAAAGATACAAGTTTTGCAAAAAAATGTTTCAAAAATATATATTTTCTATGTGTTCTATAAGGTGATAATGAAAATTGTAAACTTCAAAAATTTAATTGTAAATATAAATTTTAATTAACTTAAATTATAAAATAGATAATCTCATAAAATAATGTATTATAATCAACATTAAATATATATTTTAAATATGCCTAAAATTTTAAAACATACATTTTCTTTAATAGAGTAAGTATAAACTTTTAGTTGTAAACTATTCTCGTCATATTTATATAATTTATAATAAAATAATGCTGAAAGCAACATTTGCCAAAGAAATATTTTTTTGTGGAAGCCACTTTCATAACTGATCAAGATTTCGTCTGTCATGGAATTTGTTTATTGTGATCGTCTCTATGTGTACATCGTAGATAATACTTCCTCTGTTAAAAACATATATATTTTAGAAAAAATGATTTCAAAAAGATGTATTTTTTTTATATATTTTCAATGTATTTTTTATCAACTAATAATGAAAAATTATGATTGTCAAAAATATTAATTACATCTCTTAAAATCTTATTGGTTTAGAAATATAAGAAATATAAAATTACAAAATTATGCATTAATAATCAAGTTTTAATGTATTTTATTAAAAAATGTAAAAACCTAAAACATGTAGTCTCTCTGTTTCTTAATAAGTGTCATTCTACCATTTTTTTCTTGTTTCAAAAAATATCACTAAACATTTTCAATGCAGTTTTCACAGATAATTTCTTTTTTATTCTTTTAAGTAACTTATAGATGTTTTTTTAATTATTTTTATTTAAATAATTATATATTAAATAAGAACATGCTAATATATTTTTTATATTTTTAATTTACGTGAAATATGTCTAAATGACACTTATATTGAAACGGATAGAGTATATCATTATTTGTAGTAAGGTTATATCGAAAGTCAAATGATTAATTGGTTATGTAACTATCGACAACCAAATCATGTTGTTTTCATGTTGCTCAATTTTGAAAATATCAAAGCTTTCAATGTAAGCATCTAAGATTCAACTTTTCTTTGTTTTTCTTTCTGTTTTTAAGGCATTTCCAACCAGAACATTAAATTTTGTGTTAAAATTACACCAAATTTAGTATAATACTATTCATTTTACACCATATTTAATGAGATAATGCCATTTTTAGTGTCATATTGGAGATGAAATTACACTAAATTTAACGTTTTGATGTCCCGTTGGAGTTGGCTTTGCTAACAGAAAATGCATGGAAGAAAACACTATCGACTAATATCATGCGACTGAGGTAAAGAGTAAAAAGACAATGAATATGAACTTGTCTCATTCTCAGTAGATATTTGCTTAGTAGTTAACAAATGAAGAGAATTATTCTAAAGGACAAAGGTAAAAAGACATGAAAACATTAGTATGTGAAATGCAGCATTCACTTTCTTCCTAAATAAAGATTTTTATATCCACAGTTGAATTTTATTTTTGCTACATCATTGTTTTCACATGTATTGCTGCAAAGTAGTTCAAATCATTGAAAACGTAGGTTTAAAACAATTAGAACCGGTTCGGTAACGTGTGTTATATAAATGAGGTGTAATTAGAACTATGTTTCATATAGATTTGTGTTTTGCAAGAAAATTCGTCATGTCATAGAATTGTTTATCGTGATCTCATCTATGTGTCCATTATAGACAGTAGACCATTATTTAAAATAAGGTAATATCAAAAGTCAAATGAGTAATTGACTATACAACTGACGACAGCAAAAAATGAAAGATTTCAATGTAATTTACATTTAATAAGATATCACTTTTCTCCTGCATCACCGTTTATAATAACCTGATAGGAGACTGACGAGATACAAAAAAAAAAGCAGAAGGTTGACCATATGTGCTTCTAGGAACTCCCATCTCTATGAGTCTGAGACGCTAAGCTTCAACGTGAGTGCTTCTAGTAACTCCCATTCTATTCGATCATATGCTTTATTCATATTTATTTTGATAACCATAAATTCTAGTTGACATTTCGGATTGGTCTGGAGGACATGAAAATTTTCTTATGCTAAAATAATGTTATACATGATCAGACATATAGCCATGAAGGCTGATTGTGGCTCAGAGATCAAATCCTGGAGGGTCTGCTTCAATCATTTGCATGGTAGTTTTGCAATGATTTTATAGTTCACATTGCATAAAGTTATTGGACGAAATTTCGACATCTTCCTCGGTCTAGCTTTCTTTGGGAGAAGACATGTTAGTTTGGTTTAAACATGGATCAAAGCTCCCCCATTAGAAAAAAAATCATGTACTGACTTTATAGTCTTGGCTTGTTATCCTACAACACAAAAAATCGAAGTTTCCATATAGGGAAGTACACGGGAAGCAATTCTCAGAAGTGACTGCCATTAAAACTCTCCAGTTATCGAAACACAAAGTTGAGAATTGGGAAAAGACAATGAAGGAAGAGAATGAAGAAGAGCAAGAGGAGATGGGTTCAGAAGTGGCTTGCCCCTTATGATCTCCCAAATCCCGATATGCCAGATTGATGCTTCTTTGGTCGATCATGGGCCGGTTAGTGGACTAGGGTGGTTTCTAAGAGATAATATGGGAGGCAACACTTTGGGATAGCAAGGATGTCGCAAGACCTTATCAACACTTCATTCAAAGATGGATGGACTTATTTGGGCGTTGACTTGTCTTTGGGATAGAAACTTTCGAATAGTCCGCTTAGAAACAAACTGCTCGAACTTTATCCAGATGATAGAAAATCCCGGTGAATCACCCGCTTTCAAGATTGAGATAAGATGTGTTAGTAATATTAGAGAGTCCTTTGATTTCTGTAATTTTTATCTTAACTTCGCAGTCGAAATGTGTGTGTCAACTCTCTTACTAAAAAAAGTGGAACCCAAGGAACCTTCTTTTTTCATGTAGATCACACCGGACCAATGACCCTAAATTCCTGAAATTAGATTATATAGTTCAAATTTGATTTAATATATAGTGGTAGTTGACAAAGAAAAAAAGATAGCAGTTTTCTTTGTTTTTTTTTTTTTTGTAAAACACTCTTTGTTTTTCTTTCTATTTTCACTTAACAGGTCATGCATGAATAAAACTATCTAGTAAAATCATGCGACGGACATAAAAAGAGAAGATGAACTTCTCTCATGCTTTGTCTCCGTAGACGTTGACTCATCAGCTAGTAAAGGAAGAGTAGGATTCTAAAGGAGAGAGGGGAAAAAACACATGAAAAACATTAGTATGTGAAATAAATGCATTCATTTTCGTCTTAAGTAAAGACTTTTATATCCACATGTGAAGACTTTACATTTTGCGACATAATCTTTTCACATGCATTGTTGCAAAGTTGTTCAAAGAAGGATTGAAATATTTTTTTTTAAATGTGGCAACTTCGTTTCAAAGGATCATCATGCTCTACTAAATGGGCCGTTTAGGGTTTGTTTAAACCTTAATATAAGAAACATTATTTTTCTTTTTGGGCTTTCACTGTGGTAGTTCAAAACGACACCGTTTAATGGTCTTCTTCTTCATCCTCAAGCAATCTCCCGTTATCCAAAACAACACTTCTCAACAGTCCTTTCTTCTCGACAGAAATGGCTGCTCAATCTTTCACTTCGGCGAATCTAAAGATCGATTCTTTCTACAATCAGAAACTATCTTCTCCACTACACTTATTCTCCTCCACAAGAAATCAAGTCAAGTCCCTGAATCTAACGAATCCATGGATGTGCGGTGATTCTTCTCTCTCTCTCGATTCCTCCGCCTCCACGCGCAGAAAGATCCCAATCGCCGTCGTTGCCAGCTTACCCACCGCGTAGGTTTTCTTCTTTGATCAATTTTAGTTTCCCCTCCTCTGACTTTGTGTAGTCGATTGATGTTTACAGGAATCCAGAATCTGCGGTTTCTGATGCGGAAAAGCCAAAGTAAGTGTTGTTCTTGAAGTTCATGAGGTTTGATTTGGGGTTTCTTTAAGGTAATGTAATCAATGTAGATGGTCATGGAGAGGAATCAAATCGTTTGCAATGGGAGAGCTTGAAGCTAGGAAGCTTAAGTATCCCAACACTGGTACTGAATCACTTCTCATGGGTATCTTGATTGAAGGTACTTTACTTACTTATTGTTATTAAAGTTGTGATCTTGATTGGTATTGGAGTTAAACTAGTGTTGAATCTGATGGGCAGGGACTAGTTTTACTTCCAAGTTCTTGAGGGCGAATAAGATAACGCTTCAAAAAGTTCGTGAAGAAACAATCAAGTTACTAGGGAAAGCTGATTTGTATTTCTTCAGCCCTGAACACCCTCCTTTGACCCAAGATGCACAAAGAGTTCTTGACTCTGCTGTCAATCGGAATCTCAAAGCAGGTTTTGTTCTCTCCTTTCTAACTCAAACTTGGTGAATCTCATCTTATGCTAGCTAAGTTTTTATGGTGATTTGAAAGCAATATTACTTGGCTACTTTAGTCTTTTGGAAAGGAGATATCTTTTTGGTTATAAACTCTTGGGTTTCATGAATATGCATACTACAAGATAGGAGAACCTTTAAGCAACTTTTGTGTTGTGGTTACAGGTGGCATTGGGGAAATAATGCCGGCACACATATTGCTGGGGATCTGGTCTGAAGTTGAATCACCAGGTCACAAGATACTGGCAACTCTGGGTTTCACTGATGAAACGGCTAAAGAGTTAGAGACCTTTGCCTCTGAATCTGGATTTCTTGATGAATAGTGTGTTGTTACATTTATGCCATCTTATTGTTCATACGATCTCTAGACTCGTAGTTGCAGTTGGCAATGATGTTCTTATCTGTTCATGTAACTGTTCTTAATCGTAGTCCTTTGCTTTTTCCTTGGAGACTTTAAGCACTTCTATGAAAAAAACGCGCGCTGGATCCTTGAGATTTATGTGTATTGGCATTTCTTTCCGCAACCTGGATTTTTATTTGACGAGAAAAACGATTACACAATGTAAATGTGACAGCTAATCCCACGGTTATTAACCGAAGCAAACCTGCTGAGAAGAACCAAAACTTTCAGTTCACGGTTTAGATTTGGACCGTTTGGTTATAGGTCGTGAGCTGTTATCGGTTTGGTGATCCGTTACTTTTAATTCAAATGATTTCAACGGTCCTCATGATCCCCGTCAACTCTTGTTAATTGGGCTTAGACTTCATTTTAGAAAGACCATACTGGGCCTGTAATGCTCATATCCAGTAAGCACGGATGTATGGCCCAACGTAATGAACTAATCTGAAAATCTCTTTCCATTTGCCAAGTTGTGTTGTCATTTTCCAACATAGTTGAGAGCTGTTATCTCATGACTCGACTCGACACAATGCATCAAACAGATTGAGACCACCATTCTATCTTTTATCGAATTGATACGACTGAAAGCGAATGCACTAATCTCTCGACTCATTTCTTTCAAGCTGTGAATCAAAACATAAACAAGAAACAAACAGAATCAATCTCTCATGGCATCTTTAGTTTTACAGAGATATAGCAAATAGAGACTCCATTTCACGATACTTCAAAAGATTCATGAGAAAACCAAGAGAAGCAATTTTCATTTTGATTCATAGAATACCCAACATGGAACATGATCACATAGCATCAACATTCTCGGAAGAAACTGAATGAAAGATAGAACACATCACATCACATCAAATCCTCTGGACTTTATCCGCCTTGATCACAGGATTCGCCTTTGCGATTGCACCGCGTCCAACCTCTTTGAAATCGAAGCTGCACTCGTGCTTCTCCGGGTACCTATGGCTCCCGCAAAACGTGCTACCACATTTGCACTTAAACCCCATAACCCCAACCTTCTTGTTGCAGCTGAAACACCTGTTCGGTCGTGCAGGCTTCAAAGGCTCTCCCTCCTCTTGTCCCGTAGCTACAGGAGGAACAGAAGACGGCTCAGCAATCACAACAGTTTCCACTGAGGCTGGTGTGGTGGTCTCTAGAGGCTGTTTTGGCTCTGGTGTGGTGATGAGACTGCAAGATGGAAGCTTTAGTGATTTCTCGACCGCAGCTTTTGCAACTGCGGTTTGATCCTCCTCGGCACGGAGGCTTCGGTAACATTTCGAACAGAGGTTCATGTTGGAAGGTGACCCGAAGAACCCACATCCGTTATCGCAGAGCTTTGGCTCTGTTGGTGGGAAACTTGTGCTGTTGTTTTGCTCAGAGCTCATTGTTGTTGTCCTTTCTTCTTCACCTTCATTAAACAAAGAATAAAAACCAAAATTTAACTTCTGACAACAAAACAAAACTACAGAAAGAATGTTTTTTTTTTTAAGGTTGCCGTTGAATCAGAACACCAAAGAATATCATTTTGTCTATATTCGATTTAACCCAGCTCCAATATAATCATTTTGAATCAACTCAATTAATCCCAGATATAATCAAATCGACTCAATTCGATTCAACCAACTTTCCATATAATCAAATTGATTAAATTCGTTTCAACCTGACTCTGATTCAATTCGATTAACCCTACTTCTATATAATCAAATTGATTCAATTCGAATCAACCTAGCTTCGAATAAGATCTATTTAGCTGTCAATAAACACGAAAGTTTCAAACTTTCAATCGATACATCATAAATATTCGATTTAAATGGATTAATTAATCTATATATGAAGGAAATGACCCCCAACAGTAAGAATCATTTTATTACAAAACAATGTTCAGATCTGTAGAAGAGCAAACAAACTAGATCCAACAAGAGAGTTTTCGAATGAGAATTTACCAGGGAAACGGTCAGATCAAAACGAGAGTTTTCCTGCGATCTTCAAAAGCTTGAGGATGAAATTTCACAAAAAGGTTGTTTTTCTGATCTTCCCGAGAAGAAGATGAGAGACGGGAGTCTTCGTTTGGATTCTAGAGAGATTTGTTAGAACAAATCCCTTAATTTAGGTTACACGGAAGAAAAGATAACCAAACACGCAAACTGGTTTGATTAGAAAAATGTTTTCGTTTATATAATTTGGGTACGAGACGCGGTTATGTCGGTCTTGGGTTTCCATTTTTTGACGTCAGTCTTGGCGTGCTTTTGAATCGTTATTAACCGCTGGATCTGTACGACCGACGTTTATCGAACGGTTTAGCTGTGCTCAGGATATAAGCGTAATTACAACTACATTTCGAGGTTAGGAGAAAATTGTTTTCTTTTCTCATTTTTTGCCGTAGTTAACGGTAGGCGTAGGCGTTCCGGACCTGTCAGTCTTGGTTGATTTAATTTTCGGATTCAGTATAATGCTCATAAATTTTATTTGGACTTTACCAATTATTAGACCAGATTCAATTCGATTTCTTCTTAGTTCAGTTCAGTTCAGATCAGATTGTAACCAGTATTTAAAATTATTAAAAAATATGTTTCTAAAACTTTAAAAAATTGTCAAAAAATTTAAAATATATAAATTATTCACAAATTTAATTAAAAATTAGTTAAAATATCTTAACTAACTAAAAGTATTCAAAATCACAAATAAAATAAATTATAAAAATATTTTACATACTCTAAAATATCTAAATTACCTTAACATATATAAAAACATTAACATATTTTAATAAATTTAGATATCTTTAGATCATACTTTAGATTTTGGTTCGGGTTATAACCAAACTTTAAAATACTAAGCTTATAAGTCCCGTTGATGCAATTTCGATTTTCTAATTCAGTTTAGATAGATATTTTGGATTGGGGTAAAAACGCATAGATCGGTGTTCATTGTTTCTTTTTTCTTCGTTTTTCCATTGTTTTTTTGTTTAGTCTTTTGAAATCAATTAAAACATTTTCAGCGGATATAACATTTAAAAAGTCAGAATTTTGAATTCTCCTATGGTCTGACTCTGATCTTCCATAATTAATTATATTTATTTTTTTGCAAACCACTATATTATATTAGCTTCAGCATACGTATTTCTCCTTGCGAAATAAGATTAATTCGCTCTTTTTATTGAGACTAAATTCCGTAGTAGTTGTAAGAAATAAATGCAATAATGCAGTCAAACGCTACTTTGCCAAAACGAATGATACAATCATAAAATAATTATAATATATACAAATTAATTGGTTTAATCAGGCATGTCATTCTTCTTTTGAGCAAACCAACGAATAATTTGTAGATAATGCTTGAATCATCTTCCATCATGATTCATAACCACTGCTATTAGAGACCCCCTTTAACTTTCTAAAGTAGGTTAACTTTGAAATGGAACAATCATGAGTCATGAAGATATGAGTGGCTTACACATCCTTCCGGACCCTACCAACCCTTAATGGTCAAGACATCATGTTGTTTTGACATTAAAGAACCAAACGCCGTGCTGTTTCCTTTTCTAAAGAGAATGCTACCTTTCTGCACAAAAAGTTAAAAAGAATAAAACCAAAGAGCAAGTACCAAACAGAATAGGCCTATAGTTTTTTTTTTCATCTGAATTTGATTCATAAAACTGAAAAACATACAAAGATGCAAATTAAGATCCGGCGGAAACAACTTAACATCCCCGGAAACGTAGCCCACACACGGGAATCACAAACCCAAACAACGGGTCACTTAACATAAACCATTAATAAAACTAGTTTGGTCTTTAATCATGCTTCCAAGCCCGTAAGCAGTCCTTGAGGGTGAGAAAAGAAAGACTTCTAAGCAATGACCAGCCGGATATCTTGCTGAGAACCATACAAGAAAGCGAAAGAGATGCAATGGCCTTCACAAAACACACAAGAAAGCCTGAACCTACAGTTCACGGCACCAAACCAGAACCAAAATGCCTAAAACTAACCACCTACCAAGAAACAAACAAGCGGACACCTCAAACTTAAGCTCCAATCTCAACTGAACCTTCATCGGAGATAAAAACACCTCAACCTCTTTATATTGCTTCAAACACCCGAAGCCACCGAGGAGCAAGAGAGGCACAATACCAACCGGAAGAGAACCTTAATCAAAGGCCAGGAGAAAGACTTCAAAACAGGGAGAGAGAGGCGAGAAACTACCTGAATTTTCTCAAGAGAGTTAGGCTTGGTCCACTCACAACACACTAAACGCACACACAAGCACCATCAACACACCTCCACTTACACCGTTGCTGAAACCAGACCGAGAAGACAAACTCTATGACCCAAAAGAACTCTGTACGCGCCTCCACCACCGTGAGCAAAAGAACAGATTTGAGAAGTGAAAATTAGATCCTTGCAAACTAAATCCTAAAAGCTGGCTCCACCATCAACCTAAGGCCCTCTAACCTCGCCATCCCTCCAAGAAGCTTCCGACATCCACCACTTCCCAACCGCAGAGGTCAGATCCAGAAGAGATTTCGCCAGACAGCACCAGAACTTTGAACATGTCGGTAAGAAGAGAATAGAGGTGACGATGAAGCAAATGAAAGCAAAAGAAATAGGTTCCGACGCCGGCAAAAGCCGACGCCGGAGAAACAGAAACTAGATCTGAGCCTCTCTTATCACTTCAGAATAGGCCTATAGTACATCTGATAATTACTGTATATTAAATAGAATCACTCGTAATGTCACAATTTATGTATAGATAAATTGTCGTTAATTTGTCGACAAAAAAAAAATTGTCGTTAATTTAATTTAATATACAAAGGACCACAATTAGAAAGAAGTAATAATTAACCCTTTATCAAAAAAGAAGAAATAATAAAAATAACTTAAATATAGAACTTAAAGTTGTCTCAAAGAGCAAGGATGAAGAAGAAAGCTTGATATTTCATTTTCATTTGCAAACTAAAACACAAAGAATCTCTCTGTTGGTAGATCAAGTCTAACTAAATCATTTAACTTTTCATGATGAAGCAAATGACCAACAGATAGATTAAATAATTGAAAGAATGATTTTAATACTACAAAGATTGCCTAAGAACCAAATTTAAGCAAAAAAAAGTTTGCTTAAGAAAGATGGTCCCAATAGTATGTTCATGTAAATTGCGCAGTTATAAAATACATGACTGCAAATCGATTTGATGAAGTTGTTTAGAAATGTAGTAATGCAAGATTTTTCCATTGGTATCCACACTGAATAAATGTAATCAATGTAACAAACAGATAAACAAAACGTAACAATAAGTAATTAACTCTAATTTTTTGTAACTTAGGCTTTCATATATTAAAAGAAAAGAATAAAGGTATATATTTTCTTGTTTAGTTGTTGTACTCAATATGGGATATATGGAACTAAATCATTTAAACAAAGCTTACCTATGGTGTAGTCCAAGTTAGGTACTTTTTTTTATTAACTTATAGGTATTTTGAACCTATGAAAGTAATCAGGACTAATTCCTAAAGAGTGATGTGTCTCATAGATTGATTCTCCTTCCGACTAATCAAATGGGCTGAAAGCAAGGTGTAGTCCCATGTTTGGTTTAGTTCAACTGGGTGTTGTATCAGTACCAATTTAAAAAGGAAAACCATAACTAGGTCATTACAGAAACAGCCATAAACAAAGTAAACGAATGTCCTGAAACATCCCATATTAAGGTTTATGTCACTACTCCTTTCTGTTTTTTCCATATTGTAACAAGCGAGACACCCATCAGAGACATAACCACCGTCTGCAAAAAAAAAAGATTACAAACTGTCTTAGATTAGAATGGAGAAAACATGTTACGAACAAAAACCAAAGAGAGATGTAACGGGTCGTTTCTTTAACTCACGGAAATAGCTGGAGGCACTCCAACAAGAGGATCTTGAAAGAACTTTGTCGCGAGGGCCAGAGCTAGAAGACTACTTTGCATTCCTGTTTCATAGGATAATGTTCGTTGTAGAGCCTTTACATCAGGTGCCTTGCTGAAGAAGAAACCAGTAAAAAAGTAACCAGCGACGAAAGCCAAGAGATGAAACGTGATAACAAGGAACAAAATGGTTGCGCCGAACGGAGACAAGATTGAGTCTATGTTCAAAGCGAGGGGTGCTCCGATGCAACAAGCCATATCAATAAGCGTCAACGCCGGGAGAAATGGTTTGATTGCACTAGACAACCTTGGCAATAACCTGCAGTCACATAACATTAATGTAACGTTAGCCAAAAATATTTTTTAAGTTAATCTTTGATAATCTTTTTTTTACAATTTGAATGCAACCTATATATAAGGGCGATTCTTGCAAAAGATCTTGGTGTTTCACCAAAAAATCACACAAGAAGGATAAAGATATTTCATTAAAGAAATAAAACACTATTCTATCATCACTTCAAAGATGTATAAATTATTTAAATAAATAAAAATAAAAATATAAAACTTTTTTTAATAATTTTTGAATTATACGTTTTTGAATTCAATTTTTTTTATGTATATTTTTTTCCATTTTTGATTTTTTCTTTCAGTTTTATTTTAAAATTTGAAAAATTCTTTTTAAAACTATTTAAAAAATATTTTAAATTTTAATTATGTTTTTAAAAAGATCCTAAACCCTATTCTTCAAAACTAACACTAAATATAGATTAGTTAATATTACGGATATAGTCTATTTACCTTTTTAATAAAATATTTTGGTAATTTTGATCATTATGTAGTATATTTATGTCAAAAACCTTTTTTTTAGGACCATCTTAAAAAATTCTCTATATATAATGTCTACTAAAAATTTGGGGACAGGTGCCAATGTTTCATCTGGGTGTTTAGAATCGGTCATGATAATGATGAAAGTGTTTAATTAGGGTAAAGTTATCATATCAATATGAAATTGGTTAGTAAACTAACTAAGGCCAAGCTTGAAGCCTGATTAAGTCTGTCAGGCCTGCATGCATTTCTAACTGATTCAGATGATGTCTCACCGGTTAAGAAGTAGTCCTGCGGCAATAGGTGTGACTACGACCTGTAGAATGCTAGAGATCATCCCAACCACATCAACAGGAAGCTTTTTACCAATGAGCAAGAGAGAAAGCATTGGTGTAACGAGTGCTGCAGTAGCTGTTGAGATAGATGTCATGACAATACTAAGCGGTGCGAGTGAAGGATCGGTCAAGAAAGTTGTGTAGTTCGATAGCTGAGCTCCACTAACACATGAGACCAACATGATTCCAGCACCTATGGGAGTAGGTAGCTTGAAAAGAGAGACAGCTATTACGCCGAAGATATAACCTAAGAGAGGTTTTATCAGGTATTGTCCGATGTAACCGGCGAAAATAGCGTCTGGTCTTTTAAGAGCTTCAAGAAAGTCTCTTTCGTTAGAGTTGATTCCAACAGCAAACATCATGAACCCTAAGCCAGGCACAAAGAACCTAAAGAAGGAGAAATAGTATTCAAGATTTGTAAATTGTAACCAAGATCTTGATCAAGTTAGTGATTAGGTTGATCCGAACCTTGGTTTGAACCATGTGAAAGAAGGTGGATAGAGAAGAGCTAAGATTGTACTTGAGAGAATCACATGAGGAATAAAAGAGTTGGCTTTCTTTAGCACTTCCATTATAGAAACCTTCTCATTGTAGACCTGAAACCAAACACAACTGTTACTTGCCAAGAAAGCGAAGGAAGACTTCGATCTTGTTGGTTATGTTTTACCTCGGCTGATTCAGATTCTGAGACATATCTCCGCCAAGGATAACTCGACCTACCATCTTTGGATTGTAGAACAAGGCAACACCCAAAATTAAATTGGTTCAGTTACAAAAAGTTACAAAAAACAAAAACAGAGTTGTTCTATATGTTACTTACTTTGCAAAATACGATCACTACGTAATACAGATGATGAACCTGTGAGAATCAAACTCATCAATAACAAGAACTGAAGTGAAGACATATACATATAAAATGGTTAGAATTAAAGTGTTAGAACAAAGGACAAAGAAGTGAAACCTAGAGAAACAAATGAGAAGCTGTTGCGTGGGAGATTTGTAACTCCTCGACTGTTATGTAAAGCCACTGAGTAGGAATAATCTCGAGGTTTAAGAAGACGATGTTGAGTCTTTAAGAACAGAGTCTCGACAGGAGAGATCACGCCCATTTTATTTTATTTTTGATTCAGAAATAACCAAAACGACTATATTGATCAGAGAGAGACGTGGAAGCAAAACGCAGTGTTTTGTTGGATCTTCTCTATCTTTGTTTAGCATCATTATAAGCAGGACGTACCAAATTACCAACCTAAATAAGAGAAACGTTTCATTAGAAACTAGGCGTGAAAAATTATTTACATCTACGTGATACGCACGTGCGAGTGCCACACCAACCTATCGTCTCAAAAGCAATCGTTTTTTTTGTCAGATTTGGGTTTTATACTTTTATTAGTCATTTCTCAATTTTTTTTTTTAGCTTAACCTGGGGTATCCCAGACCTGCGGGCATGACAATTGGCCAACAAGGTCCAGACTAATCCCAAGGGGAAGGAAAGCCCACGGATAGACGCCCCTCCCAGTTTTTCAAATGGGCCGAAATGCATGACCCATATCCGTGTGGTGAGCAGAGGAGGCATGGTAGTTCTCGCCTGGGGAGGATCGAACCCGAATGGTGTCAGCCACCCGAGCCCGTCCCATGTCATTTCTCAATTTTGAGCGAACACATTGTTAGGTTCTATAATTCACTCAGAAATAGGGTTAGTGTTTACAATGGATTGAGACGATAGGTTGGTGTGGCACTCGCACATGCGTATCAATTATCAAACACATTGTTAGATTCCATTATTCGCCCAGAAATAGTGTTCGTCTTTACAATGGTTTGTCTAGGAATCAATCTCATAAAAGTATGTTTGTGTAATAATTAAATACTAGGTAATAATCAGTGCGCGGTATGTGATTATTAATTTCGTTGTTTTTAATAAGTAACTAGATTTTGATCCGCGCTTTCAAAGCGCGGGATTACTTTCGACACAAACCAAATTATTTGAAATTAATTTACATTTTTAATTATGTACCTACATTTAAATGTTACACATGAAGCGTTGAATCCAGTATTTCGGATCACGATTCAGACCCGTGGTTAAACTGACTAACCGATGACTTTATATGGAATCTGTTTTTTTTAAACTCGTTATTTAAAATTTTATAAAACCCGCAAAGTAATCTAAAACTTGGGACTTGGGTACTGACTGAACCTATGGGTGGTCTACTATGTAATACAATTTGACTTAAATTTTCATATTTAAAGTATTTTAATTTATGAATGTTTAGCTGAATGTTAGATATATTATGAATGTTATGCTCTGATTTTACAAAAGTTAGTCATACAAATTTTTAGTGAAACTAACTTATCATTTTATTGTAAGCGTAATGGATCAATATTTGAGAAGATGCATACTAAATTAGAAATAGATTTAGCATCAACGATTCATATATGTTTATTACAATTTACTGATATAAGTTGAAATAAATGTAATTTCTTATTTATTTATTTAGTTTACTTTTTTATTCAATTTTTTGATGTTTTGTTTTTGGTTTATTTTAAATTTTAAATTTATTTTAATCATTTGTTTTAGACATATTAATATTAATATTTATTATTTTTCTTTTTGTTATACATTTTTATTATATATCCAATAATAATGTTTATTATTAGATTTTGACCCGCATTTTAAAGCGTTAAGTGATTTTTATTCAAAAAATTATTTACTGAAAATTAAAAATCTTATATAGATCTTTATATATATTTATATTTGTTTTAAATTATGTATAACAAAAATTTTAAATTACATGAATATAATTTTATGAAAATACATTTATATAATCTGACTTGTATCAATTTTACTTATATTTTGAAACTAAATTATAGTACAAATTTTTGATTTTTTTATATTCATAAAATTTTATTTTATTATTATATTTTCAGCATTATTATACATGTCTCATACTTGATAAATATATTAAATTATTGGTTGGGTCCATCGCATTCTTCAGATTATGATCGGATGTGATGCCATTTGACTGAGCTTTTTACTTAGATGACAAAAAAATATTAAATTATTTTAATATTTTAATTTAAATATGTATATTAAATTATGAAATTATATATTTATTTATATATTTTATTTTAGTATTGTCTAATAAGTTGAATTATGTTGTAAAGTTCATGAATATATTTTATTATGTTATTTTATAATTTATAAAATAGTTAATAAAAGGATTAAATTACTCTATATTTATTACTTGGTGTAATAATTTAATTATGAATATAAATTATATATATATATATATATATATATTATAGAAATTTATTTCTTATTATATAAATGAAAAAGTGAATTAATTTTCGTTTTGAATTATATTTAATGTTAATTTTAAATTTTATTATTTAAAAACAGATATTAAAAAGAAATTTACATTTACATTTTAAATAAAAGATATTAAGAGATATTATGAAAATCTAATCTTACAAAAAGATACTTCAGAATATCTTTTTAGATATCATGTTTTGAAAATATTAAAATAATTAGTTATATATAGTATATATAATAATAACTATGTTAGTTGTAGGAGAATAAATAGGAAACTAAATAAATGTAATGGTCAAACCTAGACTACTTGCAAGTAGATAAAAATTGCTTCTGTTTTAATAATATTGATTTGAAACTAAATTATAGTACAAATTTTTGATTTTTTTATATTCATAAAATTTTATTTTATTATTATATTTTTCAGCATCATTATACATGTCTCATACTTGATAAATATATTAAATTATTTGTTGGATCGATCGCATTCTTCTGATTATGATCGGATGTGATGCCATTTGACTGAACTCTTTACTTAGACTAGATTTTATACTCGCGCTACGCGCGAATCTGCATTTATAATTTAGTTTAGTTTTTATCAAAAGTTTAATTTACATATTATAATGATTTCTATTAATTTTATTTTTATGAAAATGTTTTTAAAATATGTTTTATACTTTTATTTGTTTACAAAACTGTAATTTTAATTTTATTACTATTTGATATTTATTTATATTCTAAATTATGTATAACTATTTATATTATTTAAAGATAAATTTTCTTGTTATTATTTGATAGATTTCTGAATGCATATAAATATGGTACTATTATAAATATTTTACTATACATTTATTTATTTTTTAATTTGGATGAAATAAAAAATTAATCTATAAGCATGATGTTTAAATTTTCTATTTACTTATCAAAGTTATATTAGAAATGTGTGATTCCTATATATTTATTATATGCTCATATATACTTGAAATACTTTTGTTGAATTATGTTTATATATGTATACATATTATAGATATTTAACTAATTTTAATTAATTATACTTTTGTAAATGTACTGTTTGAGATTAAAAATTTCTAGATATTCTTAAGTTTATTGTTGTAGCGAGAAGTAAGATAGGTTTGTGAACAATACTTTTCATCAATTTTTTTGTAGAAATTGATAGATAATTAAAGAATAACATAAATAATTGGTCCACTGATTAGAAAATGCAAAATAATAATTAGTAAAAAATTTAAAGATAAAAAGCGGTATCAACTTAGAAGAAACATGCTCACTCTTATTAATACCACACTATCGGCTATAACATTTGCTTTACTTGTGTGGCAATTATAATTCTCATTGTTGGTGAGGACCAGCTTTCCAAGGGAAATTATATAAAAGAAAGATATCATGAGATCCTGATAACAAAGTCTTATATATTTATGTAGAGAATAATGAAGTTTTTATCATATCGGTCTTTGCAACCGTTTGATTAAACTCGGTATAAGAATGAATCATAAAGTTTTACCTCTCAGTATCATGGCCATCATGATCTACATATATAAAAATTGTTTGTCTAATGAAGAATTTGTGAGAAGTCACCTTGTAGGTTGTTTTGTTAATAATGACCAAGTTTATAATCTTGTATAGACTACATGAGCTTTTAATTTTTCCTTGTAATAGCCTATTTGATTAGATAGTTGAATGCTTAGATTTTTCCTGTAAAAACTTATGTCAATCATAATATATAGTATGTTTCATAAACATATATATTGGTAAGGGCTAAATAAACATCCTTATTCCTTTTGATTAGTGAGAAACAACTCAAACCTCATAACCAAACCACCTCTTTGATGTTACATTTTTCCCAAAACATGAGTCACTCTAATAATAATTTCATTCTTATTAACACCTTTTTAAAGTCATCGAACACCAAGGAAGAAGTAAAAATCAATCATTATTAATTCTCTTTTTTCTTTCTTCATAATCTCTCTTATTCTTTTATGGAACTTTATACAGTTATTTATAGTCACATTAATACTTTATATATATATTTTTTTGTATTATATAATAAGTGAATTTTTGTAGTTGTTTTAGTTTTTTTTTTACTTTAACAATTTTAATATTAATTTACATTTTTAAGAATTATGAAAATTTATTTTTTATTATAAAGTTTGGATGTTTGCTATTTTGATCTTAATTCATTAGCAGTTAAAAAAAGAAAATTCATTATGAAGAAGCGATTGTCTTTTGATATTGGCATATCATAACTTAACATGTCTTAAGACACAACTTTAAGAAAAACTTTCCACTATTTATTTTGTTCTTACATAGAGTTTTAAAATGTTAAATTCACATTTGATATACAATATGCCATTTTCCTTATATATTGATCATAAATTTCACTTATTCACTTATTTCACATTTTTATAAAATTGATTTTTTTTAGTGATTTTTATTTGTATAAGTTTAATATAAATTTTTATTTTATTGTCTAAAAACAATTTTTTTGGTAATCTTAATACGTTTAAAAATATAAATAAAATAGTGACTCAAAATATATTTCTTGGTGCTTTAAAATAACACATGGACATTTTTAATGACTGATAACATCAACATAAATATATCATATTTTTTTTGTGAATATCTTAATAGCATATAGTCAAAAAAATTAAATCATGTGTTTTAAATTTATAAAGTTATAATTGTTTGAAAGTCTTGAATTTTAAAATAATTACTATTTTGTTAGTTAATTTTATGTTAAATTTCAAAATTTATCATAGATATTAAGTTAATATATTTATTATATTTTTCTTATTAACCTTATTTAATATTGATATATAATTTTTTTTAAATAAATATTTTTCTAGCAATGTTGACACTTTTATGAATAAAAAATTGAAATTGTGACTTGTCATATTTTAATTGGTCGTTTGACATCTTATGTGAATGTTCGCAATGACTTATAGCCTCAATTTACTTATGAAGACAATAATGTTTTGTTAATATTACCATTTACTTATGATTTTCCTTTTTAATTTAACAATTAAAAATTTTAAGCAAGTTTTAAAATATTAATATTTATTTTGTTAGTTTAAATTATATATGGAACACTAAATTCGTTTTTAATATAATTTTAGAAATATTAACATTTTTAAAAATATAATAATTTGTCATATTTCCAAAAATCAGTTATGTATTAAGCTAAATTATATAATATTTTTACTTTTGTAATTTTACCATATTTGATATTGATTTCTATTTTATTTTGAAATGAACAATTTTTTGGTAATATTAATATTTTAAAAATAATAAATTAAAAAAATAATTTGTCATATTATGATTGGTCGTTTAACATCCTATGTGGACATCCTCAATGGCTTATAGCCTCAACTTTTATATAGTATAGACTAGATTTTTTAACTCGCGCTACGCGCGAGTCTTCATTAATAATTTAGTTTAATTTTCATAATAATTTTATATTTATAAAATATAATAATTTTATACTTTTATTTTATGAAAATAATTGAAAATTTGATTTTTTTACTTAAGTTTTTTTTATAAAATCATATTCATTATTTTATTATTATTTAATAACTATTTATTTATATTTATAAAATTATAATTTTCTTATAATCATATTTACATTATTTAAAATATGATTTTTCAATTATTATATGTATTCCATACTATTGTGAATATTTTTAAAATTAGTTGAATCACAAAAAATTAATATATATATATATATATATATATGCATATTATTTAACTTTTCATTTTTACTTAGCAAAGTTTTATAATATGTGTGACTATTATGTATTTATTATGTGTACATATATACATATGCACATGAAATTATATTAGTTTGTTATTTTAAACGTATTTATATATGATGGTATAATATTTAGATATAAATTTAATCATAATAAATATTTTTATGAACATATATTTAATAGTTTTTATATAAAAGAAAAATAAAACAAATATGGATAATATTAAGTAATCTTAAGCAGTATTTTATATATTAAGATAATAATAATAGAAATAAGATAGAATATTAGATTTATCTTCTATTTGATCTAGTTAAATATTATTTGTGTGAATAGATAAAGAATGCAATAAATATGATATTATTTTATAAAATCATATTAAGTATTAGTTTATTGTTGGATGTTAATTTGTTTATTTTGTAGTTTAACATGAAGATTAGAAGACCCTTTGAAACCTATTACATGATTCTACAATTGTTAAATTAAGATAATGATTTTGCATATTACCATTGGTGATTTTACATCCTGTGACACTTTTAATGGCTGTTATTAATTTTTTTACCTAATTTAATATTAATTTTATTTTGATAGAAAAAAAGTTTTTTTGAAAATCTTAATATATTAACAATACTATTATATTAAAATAAGATGATTAGGCATATTTCAATTATATTTTGAACTCAATGTGAAGATTTAAAATCATGTGTTTTGAATGCTTATAACTCTTGTTTTTTTACGATTCTATATTTTTTTTAAATCTCTATTAATTTATGTTAATTTTTATAAAATGTTAGTACTATTAAAAGTTGACCCCTTCTTAGTGATTAGTAACTTTTTAGTTTACCTTATTT
Organism: Moricandia arvensis; assembly: GCA_905132765.1. NCBI lineage: Eukaryota > Viridiplantae > Streptophyta > Magnoliopsida > Brassicales > Brassicaceae > Moricandia > Moricandia arvensis. The sequence goes on from CAJHQP010002052.1 coordinate 32,949, forward strand.
CTATATTGACTTCTATTTTATTTTTAAGAAATAAATTTTTGAAAGTTTTGATATTTTTATAAAAAGAAAATATAAGTAATTATTTAGCATATATTATAACTGGTGATTTTAATGTTATTGGTGTATTTTTGTTTGTTGTTTTACATGTTATTTTTGTTAGTTTACATTAAAAAAAAGTAAGATCTATTGCTGGAAATACGCAAATTACTGAAAAAATGCATCAAGTAATTTTAATAAAATCTTTCCAGTATTTTGTTTTATCTATATCATAGTTTAACTTCTATTTTTTAAAGATTTATGTATATTTTAAGAAAAAGAATCTCTTTTAATTATGTTAATTTTCAAAAAATTGTAACTATATCAAGTTGACTCCTTTTCAATGATTATTATTTTGCTAGTTTACTTTATTTCTATATTGAATTCTATTTTAGTTTTTAGGAAATGATTTTAACTATTAAAATTTGACCCCTTCTTAATGATTATTAATTTCTTAGTTTACCTTATTTCTACATTGACTTCTATTTACTTTTAAGAAATAATATTTTGGAAGTTTTGATATTTTTATAAGAAGAATAATTAAATATTTTTTGGCATATATTATAATTGGTCTTTTAATGTTATTGTTGTATTTTTATTTGTTGTTTTACATGTTATTTTTGTTAGTTTATATTACAAATTTAAGATTTATTGTTGGAAATACGCAAATTACTAAGAAGAATGCACCAAGTAATTATAATAAACTCTTTACAGTATTTTGTTTTATACATATCAAAGTTTAACTTATATTTTTTTTAAAGATTTATGTATATTTTAAGAAAAAGAATCTCTTTTAATTTTATGTTAATTTTCTAAGTATTTAGTAACTATATCAAGCTGACTCTTTTCAATGGTTATGATTTTGTTAGTTTACCTTATTTCTATATTGACTTCTATTTTTGTTTATAAGAAATAATTTTTTGGAGTTTTTGAAAATCTTACAAATAGTACATTTATATAATTATTTGGCATATGTTATAATTGGTGGTTTAATTGAATTTACTTTTTTATATGTATCATTTTTGTTAGTGTACATTAAAAAATTAATGTGTATTGTTGGAAATACTCAAATTACTAAGAAGGATGCTACCAAGTAATTATAATAAACCTTTTCCAGGATTTCTTTTATCTATATAAAAGTTTAAATTTGATTTTTCAAAGATTTTGTTTTTTTTTGAAAAAAGTCTTTAATTTTATGTTAATTTTCTAAAATGTTAGTAACTATATCAAGATGTCTTCTTTTAAATGAATTTTATTTCGTTGGTTTACCTTATTTCTATATTGACTTTTATTTTATTTTTCAGTAAATCTTTTCTTGGAATTTTTGAGAATTTTATAAATAGTAAATTAAAATAATTAATTGGCATATATTATACTTAGTGGTTTTAATGTTGTATTTGTAATCATTCTTTACCGGTATTATTTTTGTTAGTTTAAGTTGTATTGTTGAAAATACTCAGTTGATTAAGAATAATGGTACCAAGTAATTACAACAACTCTTTCCAATACTTTCTTTTATCTATATAAAAGTTTATAGACTTTATAAAAGACTGGTTTGCGTTAGCTTTCCTTCACGTAACTAATAAAAGAATTTTTTTGCCTTAGTATCTCATACAATATATTGTACCTACTACTATGAGGTTGATATAAGTCTATAACTGTTTTTGGCACATAAAAAAGAACAACTAAAGCTGTTTAGAAAAGGTTTTATGTACCTCGGCAACCGAAAAATGGACAGTATTTTGTATATGGAAAATATCGGCTATAGAGACGTCCAGATAGTAGTGTACTCCTCTTAGAACTGATTTATGAACTTAAACATTAACCTTTTGGGCACAATGCATTATGAGGCTATAATGTTTAAGTGGTGCATATATATGTATATATATATATATATAGTGAATTTTTAAGGGTTTTGTATTTTCTTATTAAAATCTCAGTTAATTTTATGTTAACTTTCTAAAATACTAATAACTATATCAAGTTAATTCCGTTTTACTGATTATTATTTTGTTAGTTTACCTTATTTCTATATGGACTTCTATTTTATTTAAATAAATATTTTTTTTTTGTTTTTAATATAATTCATGAAATATTAACATTTTTTATATTTACGAAAATCAGTTCTGTATTAAGAAGACAATAATGTTTTGTTAATATTACCATTTACTTTTGATTTTCTTTTTTACTTTAACAATTAAAAATTTTAAGCAAGTTTTAAAATATTAATATTTATTTTGTTAGTTTAAATTATATATGGAACACTAAATTCGTTTTTAATATAATTTTGGAAATATTAATATTTTTAAAAAATATAATAATTCATCATATTTCCAAAAATCAGTTATCTATTAAGTTAAATTATATAATATTTTTACTTTTGTAATTTTACCATATTTGATAGTGATTTCTATTTTATTTTGAAATGAACAATTTTTGGAAATATTGACATTTTAAAGATAATAAATTAAAAAGATGATTTGTCATATTATGATTGGTCGTTTAACATCCTATGTGGACACCCTCAATGCCTTATAGCCTCAACTTTTATATAGTATAGATGACAAAAAAATATTAAATTATTTTTAATATTTTAATTTAAATATTTATATTAAATTATGAAATTATATATTTATTTATATATTGTATTTTAATATTGTTTAATAAGTTGAAGTATGTTGTAAAGTTCATGAATATATTTTATTCTGTTATTTTATAATTTATAAAATAGTTAATAAAAGGATTAAATTACTCTATATTTATTATTTGGTGTAGTAATTTAATTATAAATATAAATTCTATATATATTTATATATTATAGAAATTTATTTCTTATTATATAAATGAAAAAATGAATTAATTTTCGTTTTGAATTATATTTAATGCTAATTTTGAATTTTATTATTTAAAAACAGATATTAAAAAGAAATTTATATTTACATTTTAAATAAAAGATCTTAAGAGATATTATGAAAATCTAATCTTAGAAAAAGATACTTCAGAATATTTTTTTAGATATCATGTTTTGAAAATATTAAAATAATTAGTTAGATGTAGTATATATTTAATAATAACTATGTTAGTTGTAGGAGAATAAATAGGGAACTAAATAAATGTAATGGTCCAACCTATACTACTTGTAAGTAGATAAAAATTGCTTCTGTTTTAATAGTATTGATTATTAAATCTGTTTAATCTGGATATTAGTTTAGTTTTAAGTTGTTTTCTCGGTTTTCAATCTCCTAAAATAAAACTACCATTCTAAATACATATTTATTTTGTTTTTTTCGGTTAAAATGTTTTTGTTTTTTTCCGTTGATAATCAAAAACTATTATTATTTGTTTGGTTTCATGTTATATAAATTTTAGACAGTCATGATGTCGAACCAATGGGTGGATATTATAGTTTCTAAACGGATAATAGTTGAAGAAAAAGAAAAAAAATATTAAAACAAATCATTTTATTACAATTTGGTCGATAGTGAAAGGAGTCACTAAGAAAAGTAATATTTCAACTTCCAAGAGTATTAGAAATTTCACTTGTAGTTGAATATTTAGTTATATACGTGCTCACGTCAATGCGCACAAGTATGCGTATGTAAAGTATATAAAGTGGTTGATAAATATCTAAAGATACTATTAATTAACAATTAAAAGACATTTTGTTCAAAATAACATATGAAAGATAAAATTCTTATAATAAAATTAATTAAGAATAGAATAGGCCTAGACATTAATGAATTTTTTCATCAAAAAAAAATTCAAATTGTATCCGTAATCAATTAAAATAATATATATATATATATATATGTATAATTGGGCCTGATGCATTTTTATTTTTTGGGTATATTGTGTTGTATCTTGGCTCAATTAGTTTTTAACATTAATCATTTATGGATTAACAAATATTTACAGTTGGACATCTTAAAAAAGAAAAAAAGTCTAAGATTCTAAAACATGTACTCACATTCGTAACAAAAAAAAAGTTATATACTTACCATCAACAACCGACGATTGAAAGGAGTTTATGGTTTCGTTCCAAAAATTCAATCTCTTCACTCGATCCTTTGAATCCATCACCGGAAGTTCTTTCTATTTCTCTATATTATTTAACTCGATCCTTCCTTTACGAAATTGTATGTGAGTTTAGTATTGATGAAAAACACTGAAGTATATTGTATAAGCGAATTTGAAAGGTTTATGAAGGAGAAGACATGTGAATTATTTTTTTGTAATTTGACTTTGTATGTGGAACCTTTATATAATCCGCTGAACCCTGCATGTGAGTTTTATATTAAAAAAACGTAAAATACATAGTGTAAGAACATATATGTAAAGATTGGCTGAGAAGTTTTTTACACGTGACACGTCAACATACTCATTCTCAAATTGCTGTAAGGTTGTCACGTGTCCATTATAGTGTGAACGCATTTATTACAAATGCTTCTACTTTAATATATACTTTAATATATAAGGGATGAAAATTATGTTTTATTGATGATATAATTTGAATGTACATATTTAGTACCTAAGGTATTTAAAACAAGAGAATAATTAGATCTCACTTTCTTAGTTTTTGGCCTTCCTTTTATAAGTCATGAGAGGTGAATCTTAACAACGATGTGATCTCCGGCGAGTATCTAGTGCTTTTATGTTGTCTCTAACACCTTGATTTCCTTTGTGTTTTGATTTGACTGCTGAGCTTGGTGTAGAATGCTATGTCAGCTTGTCTTTTCTTGGGTCTTAATGACACTTAACTGGGTTTTCGGACCGAGTTTAGAGTGGTTGCATCCGGCCTCAAACAATAGCTTTCTCCCACATAAACCAATGTGTTTCAGGTTGCTGGTAGGTCGGGCGGTGATTCCGAGCTGTACGGTGCATCAGAGACCAGTGGACTGTGAGTTTCTAAAAACTCGGTTCAACATTTTCGTCTTTGTCTTAGTTATCGATTTGACCAAAGATTTGATTGTAAGCACTAATTTGGTTTTTGCATTTTTGGGCACCGAATCATTTCAAGATAAGTAATCATTCATTTTTTGGTTATTTGAGAGATTAAATCCTTCACTTTCCTTATGCCGCTTTTGTGTCGTTTCAGTGAAAAATTGTTACTCTGTTCTTTTCTTTTTGCCTTCTTCATTTCTTCTTCTTCGATGGTGCCTTTAATCATAAGAATTCGTTGAGAGTTCCCTTTGTTTCATCTTCCGATAATTCACCGTTCGATGATAGATTCCCCGTTAGGCGTCTGGTCTCTTCTGACGTTATCTGTCCTTCTGGGGCTATACGTCCGGTCAGTTCCTTCTCTGTTTTGGCTTTCCGTCAGGCTCCGGTGTTGGGAGTAGTTCTCTGGTTCCCTTTGGGGGAGCCAGGCGTTTTTGGCCTCAAAGACCGGTAGTACAGTGGAGTTGATTCATGATCTGAGGGAATTGCTTGAGATTCCAATAGAGATGATTTGTCTTCTTCCCACCAAGATCGATAGGCCTTTTTTTGGCGCCTATGGGGTACTTTATGATGTATGAAAAATTCTTGAAGGAATGTCATCTTTGGTTCTCTCTTCTGCCATTTTGTTCAAATATTTCAATAGGCGTGTCGTCAGTGTTTCTTAGTTGACGATGAGTGCGGTCCGGACCATCATCGGTCTCTTAGTATTATTCTACGAGCTCGGGCGGGAAAAATCTCCTTATGTTCTTGAGGCCATACTTCCATTTCAGTATGGAATGATGCTTGGCTTCCAACCCCTCACCCGAGACCAGCAACAATTAATCAAAATTCTCAAGTTCTGGACCTAACAATGGACTTTCTCATCAATACAACTTCCAGAACATGGAATGTACAAGCAATACATGCCTTGGTGTATCCTGCTGATTCTAAAATCATTGAGAGCATTCCACTAAGCAGGAAAAACATGGTAGACAAAAATGGATAGTATTTTACTACCAATGGGAAATGCTCGGTTAGATTTGGTTATCAAGGGGAAAGGCCTTATCATGACTCAGGGTGGACAACACCGGTTTATGGGCCTAATGTCAACATTCTAAAGGCATTTTCTTGAAAAATCAGATGTCCTCCTAAAATCAAGCATTTTATATATCAAATAGTTCCAGGTTGTATTGTGGTAAAGAAAAAATTATATGAACGAGGTATTCAATGTGACACCTAGTGTGCACAATGTGGAGCAGCGGAGGAATCAACAAACCATTTTTTTCGAATGTCAACCAGTGGTTCAAGTGTGGGCCCTTTCACGAATTCCATCCAATCCGAACAATTTTCCCACATAATCGATTTTTGGAAATATGAATTATATGTTTTGGAAGTCAAAGATTGACAACCACCAATTTCCTTTAATGTTATGGTACATTTGGAAAGGAAGGAGCAATATGGTTTTTAATATTAATACTGACCCTAGAGATACTCTCCAGGGGGTGGAAACGGAATACACAACTTGGAATGAAGCCCATGTTGAACTTATCAAAAGGGTTAATCATCATAGAGAGGTAGATCATGAATTTTTACCTCAAATTCCGGGCATATGGTGTTTCACAGATAGCTCTCGGAAAAATAAAGATATGTTTTCAAGACAAGGTTGGTATAGTATACTAGAAGGATTTGATGGGCTAATGGGGGCAAGAAACACAAGACCTAGCATCTCTCCTTTCACTCAGAAATAGAAACTCTGATATAGGTGATGGAAAGTATGAGAATCTCGACATGTTCATGTAACGTTTGCGACGGATTGTTCACAATTGGTAAATATGGTTTCAGATCCAGAAGAATGGCCTATCTTTGCAACATATTTGAAGGAGATTAAGAAACTGAAGGAAAGCTTCAACTACTCGGAGTTGATCCATGTACATCAGATGTACAACAAAAAGACTGATAGTTTGGCACACAATACTCGGAATCAATCCTCCTTTGTTATTCATATAGATGTAAAATTACCAATTTGGTTTTCAGAATCTTAATTAAGTGTTTTTATTGCTGACAAAAAAAAATTAATTATTTCAAGTTAAAACCATTAAAAAGTAATTCAATACGTAAGATTCTACTTTATTTATAAAAAGACTTGTATTTCCTATTAAAAGTCACATTCCTTCACTCTTTGAATATATTGAAAGATTAAAGTGAATTTCATAAAATAACTATGTAAAAGAGTAAGACTTCAAGTAACTCATTTGGCTACACATGTTGAGGAAACAATTATAAAATGTAACAGAGTCGGTTAAAATGTTTTAATACATGTGACATATGTTTATTACTCTGGCAGAAACAAAAAATTTCATTGGAATTCGCCGCATACAATTTCCACTAAGTGTTACATTCATAAAAGTCAAATATATTGTTTGCAAAGAAATTTTTCTTTGACTTTAAGTGTTTAATTTGAATTTATGTTTATGTTTACATTGGATGATCTTGAACTGATCCAAGTCAACAGCCGAGAAAATTGCGGTCATAGCTTTGGAGTTGAATTTAGATGCAGCCTTGTCTGAGTCAGCCCACATGTCTTTAGGTTTGGTGCAACTGTCTTGTCATCCATAAGCATGGTAGGGACATACCAGCTTTCTTCTACCATTGTCCAAGCATCCTCATCAATTCCTCTGATTATATACCGTATTCTCGCCTTCCAATGTCCAAAGTTGCCACCGTCGAGCATGATCGGCTTCTGAACAGTAATCAGTTCCTTCATTGTCTCCATTAAATCCACATGATCTCAACATGTTAGTAGTATTCGGTACCACAGAGGTTCCCGCTCTGAAACCAAATGAAAGTTCAAAGACAACCAAATAAAGGAACACACAAGAGATTCGAAGAACTCTTTCTTGTATATTAGAAATCTTTTAAACAATCTTTCTAGATTTTTTTTTGATCATGTTTACTCTCAGTCACACACGACTAGAGATGGGCTAATTTCTAATCTCTCAAACACACAAAGGTCGAGCTGCACTCACAAATCACTCACCATTTGGTAGCTGACAAGAACACACCTCTTGCTCAAGCTTTTTCTCAATTGAACGTCTAACATAAATCTACCCAAAACAATCTGGTTATATATGTCCACACACAATATTTTATTTCCTAATATTGTGCTAAACCCAAATCGTCTTTTGCTTCACGCCAAAGCAATATCTTAGGACTAATGATTCTCTGACATATCATCATCCCATAACTAACTCGCAATTGTGTGTTACACATTGATCACCATGTGCACACTTTCTTGGTTCCACGAACAACACATCTGGTGTGTTACACATTGATCAGCATGTGTTACACTCTCTTAGTTCCACGAGCAGCAAAAATTCTTTTCTTGAGCTTACATAAATATTTGTGTTCTTTTCTTTTATTGCGTTTATCCATCCGTGTGTTCTGCATCTTTTTGCATATGTCACAACATGTAAGAAAAACCGTGTGTTCTGCATCTTTTGCATTTGCCACAACATGTATGTATAAAATTAAATACAAAAATGGTACGACCAAATATTTCTAGTAAGTGGGCTCTCATAACAGAAACTAATGGTTTGGATTCTTGGTGTCACTGGGTTGAAAAAAAATCTTCAAAGTCATTGAAAACTTAAAGAAGAAGAATGAAATTGCAAATGAAAATTTTATATCCCTAGGGACATTCTATTTCTAATACTATCTTGTCTTTCACAGAAAGACAACATTCGCTTCTGCTGCTTGTAAGACATGGCATGAAGTAGCTGTTTCTGTTCGAGATCGTTCTCCTTGGCTTGTGTATTTTAATGTTGATCCAAGTGGTGTCTCATGGATTTTTTTGATCCAAGGAGAAGAAAACGACAAAGGCAGTGAAGCTACACTATCCATTTTTGATGCACGATTTTGTTACTCAAAAAATGGGTGGTTACTCATGGTACATAACCACGAAGATACTAAGAAATTATTTTTCTTGAAACCATTTATTAGAGAGCACATAATGTTGCCAAGTTTGATAGCAACTGAAGCCTTTGGAGCAGCAGAATTCACTTTCTCTCGTGCTCCTACAAACAAAGGTTGTGTGGTGTGTTGCATTAGTAATCGCACGCCATATCGTTTTCTCACCACACCTAGAATGTCGGTGCAGCTAAATGGGTCACCGAGGAAGTCAATAAACGGGCACCTTCTAAATTTTATGGAAAAAAACTATATTGTATTCTATGATGTTTCTTTTTGGTTTTCTGATCAAGATGGGCTAAGGGTCTTTGCAGCGATATTAATTCTAGGGCCAGGGCTGAGCCCTCTTTTATTTAAAATAAACTCAACCCTGTTTTAATCTTATTTTAATCAATAAGGTTGGTAGCCGATTTAATTTTCATGCTAAATGTTTGTATAACAATTTTAACCAAAAACTACATTTTAACAATTTAAGATATGATTATATAAATTGAAAAACACGTAAAATTGTGTTTTCCTGCTGAAATCGTAAAATTAATTTTTTCGTTAAAACCACAAAATCAAACTTTCTTGCAAAAATCGCAAAATCAAATTTCTACAAAAATCGCAAAATCAAAATTTTCCCCTAAAACCGAAAATTGTGTTTTTCCGCCAAAATCACAAAATCATGTTTTTCGCTAAAACCGCAAAATCAAATTTTCTGGCAAAAACCGCAAAATTAAGTTTTTTCGTCAAAACCGCAAAACTGCATTTTTCCGCTAAAACCAAAAATCATGTTTTCCCGCTAAACCAAAAATCATGTTTTCCCGCTAAAACCGCAAAATCACATTTTTCCGTTAAAACCGCAAAATCGAGCTTTCCCGCTAAAACCGAAAAAATCAATTTTTCTCGCCAAAACTGCAAAATCGCGTTTTTCCGCCAAAACCATAAAATCGGGTTTTTCCTCCAAAATTGCAAAATCGCGTTTTCTATCCAAAACCGCAAAATCGAATTTTTCCGCTAAATACCGTATTTGATCCAGTTGCTCGTACCTGGGATACTCTTTATGTGCCACTTCCGAACATGAGCCCATATCTCATGTGGATAACCGAAGACGAAGGGAACATATATCTAGTAGATGTTGTCTCCAGTAGAGGGCAGTAGATGTTGTCTCCAGTAGAGGGCAGTAGATGTTGTCTCCAGTAGAGGGCAGTAGATGTTGTTTCCAGTAGAGGGCATGTGAGACTACTCAGACTAACTTAACCGGTTGGTTTGGGAAAAGAAGAAAATATGTGGTGGTTACTCAGACTAACTTAACCGGGTGAGGTTGGTTTGGGAAAAGAAGAAAAAATGTGATGCTTTGTCCAGCTTTATCAGTGATTAATTAAGCGTTATGACATATGAGCTCGCAAGGGATATGAGTAACATTGTGTATGTGTGGGATTATCATTTAAACCCGGATCGTCCAGTCAAATACTCCGTTAAATACCATTCTCTCTTTTTTTTTTGGTACCTTGGTAGTTATGATCATTAAATTCTATGAACAATGGGGAAAAAAACTTGTTTACTCTTAATTCATTAGTTTATTACTAACTCTACTTTTATTTTAAGTTTATTAGTGGAATAACTCTAATTTTATTTTAATTATTAGTTTAATTTTCATACATGATTTACTCCTAAGTCCTTTGTTATCAAAAATAATAATTATAAAAATGCCATTATTCATAGATTTATTTTGTTCATTTTTATGTTGGTGATAGATTTATCTTAAATTCTGTTGACTTATTTAGATAATTTTGTCACGTTTTATCACAGATTATTAAAATTTTAAAGATTTGATTAGATTTAGTTTCTTTGGCCACATATTTAATTAGATTTAGTTTGTTTGGCCACAAATTAACTTAATTTTAACAGATTTATATTTGTACAATAGATTTTTTTTTGGCCTAAAAGATTAGAGTTAATGTGAGTTACTCTAAAGAATATTCAAGAAACAAGTCCACAGCAGCATCAAATTGGAACTATATCATTAAACTATATAAGCTGAGAAGACAAGTAACATAACAAACATTTACCAGATATCCACATAACGAATATCAGACTCTCTACATTCAGATATACAGCCCTTAGTTCTGCTCATATATTTCACAAGTTTACATTGGAGACAGCAGCAACAATCTTTGTCGTGTCAATTACAAGGAGTATAGAAGAAGAAACTAAGAGAACTGAATTTTCTTGAGCCATCCAAATCTATTCCACAGTTTTGAAAACTTCTCTGTATCAATCTGGCGAAATTCAACCTTGAATCTTAGGCTCCACGCGTTGTCAGGCAATCTTATGAGGCTCTTGCATCCCACAATTCTCAGTTCTTCAAGAGCAGTCAGATATGAAATGGAGGAGGGTAGCTCTTTAATGGCCGTGCTGCTTAAATCCAGAGACTTCAAGCATTTCATCTTTCTTGACAAATCTGGAAACCGCTCAAGGCTCGAGCAGCCTGACAGATTCAGTGTTTCAAGATGCTTCAACTTGCATATGCTCGTTGGAAGATTCTCGAGATCTCTGCTGTTTTCCAGGTCCAGTTTTTGAAGCAGTACCAAGTTCTTGATGGATGATGGTATTTCTTGTATCATAGTCCCACCCAAGTATAGTTCTTTCACATTTGGTGAGATCTCCGGGAAATTCTCTAGCTTAGAGCAGCCAGCAAGATTCAAAACCTCAAGAGACTCTAAATCAACTGTAGATGGCACACTTCCCAGATTCAAACAATCCTTGAGATTCAGAGAAATAAGCTTTCTAAGATAACAGATAGAGTTGCTGATGCTCACCAAACTCTTGCAACCTTCAAGATCAAGAAGCTCAAGATTTAGTGCACTTGTAAGTCTTGGAAGTTTTGTTAACTGGTCGGAGTAGCTCAGTCTCATCTTTTTCAGGTTTTCTAAACTCTGCAAAAGAGGGAAACAAACATCAGCAACAACTATTTGCTAGTAATATTTTGACTGATTTAGTGGTACAGAATTCTTGAACATTACCTTTTTGCCTTTCCAAAGTTTCTTCACACAACTATTTGGCAAGTTAAGCTCTACCAGGTTCTTTGGATCAAAACATTGCGGCAAGGAGCTTACAGGATAGTGTTCCCAGTGCAGAAGCCTTAGCTTGCTCGGCAAGTATTCAAGACCTTGAGGTAAATACACTCCATGGTTCTCTACCATCTCGGAGAAATAAAACTTTAACAGTCTAAGGTTACACATTTTCTCGAACACACTGGGACTTGCATCAAATTTCAGCTGCGACATGTCCAGGAAAAGCCCTTCAATGGCTGACGTGCCCTGAAGCAAAGAAAGAAGTCAGAACAAACCTAAGTGCAGAACATTTTAGAAAAAGACAAAGATTGTCCTGACAACTTACAGTGTTATCTAGGAATACGTCCCTAATATCTTCAGCATCCCACAACCTGCTGCGGCCTCCTGGCCTGTCAACTGATTCTTGGCGAACAATCTCTCGACCCGTTGCTTGGAGGAACCAGGGCATGTCCACCATATTGTGTGATATGGTTAAGAGTGATTTGTCAACTAGATTTTTAAATCCAATATGTGTAGAGAAACCACAACCATCAAGCACCATTGCAACATCGTCTTTATCTATCCTTCTTAAGAAACATGCAATGTCTAAAAATATACTCTTTTCGTTGTCATCCAGCCCACAACAGCTTCTTTCGAAAATTCTTGGAATGTAAATGGCAGAATATTTCTGAATTTCTTGTGATAAGCGTTCTCTGCTCCCCCTGCTTAAGAACTGAAGAACCTGGGGATTTCCATTTGAGAATTTGACCAGCTCTGGTGAGTACGTCCTGTTAGGCTTGAGTGAGAAAATATTAGGACGTGCCCCCCGATCAAGAAGTTGTAGAGACTCAGAATTATCTAATGGTTTGACCTCGTAGACGTGATTGGTTTTACATAGCACGAAAACACGTTTGTTCCTAGAGGTTATGATTATTCTGCTTCCTGGACCAAAATAGTTAAGCTTCCCCAAAAAGGGTTCAACATCTCTGAAATCATTCACATCGTCGAGAACTACCAGGACCTTTTTACATTGAAGCCTATTCCTCAAGAAACTTGTTTTTCTGCCGGAAATCCTAATAACACGTGGTTCTACCTCTAAAACTTCCGACAAGAAGTTCTCTCTCACAGCATCAGGACCTTTTAATTCTACTTCTTGATGAAGGTCCTTCAGGAAGACACAAGTCCCAAACTGGACAGAGATATTACGAAAGATTTCTTCAGCAATGGCTGTTTTTCCTATACCAGCAGTACCCCATATACCTACGCTACGAACATCTGGGGATTCAATGCTTAGCAGTGACAAAATATTCTTTATCTGCATATTCATCCCAATCATTTTCTTATTATCATAGGAACGTAGCACCTCCAAAGCATCTCTTACAATCTCGGCTATAAGTTCAGACTCGGACCTGCGAGATTTGTAGACATTCATCAAGAGAGTGTAAAAAGTGAGATATCAAAGTTACATAACAAAATTCTCCCTACAATTAGAAGCTGAGGATCACGTACTTATCTTTCAGTATGTAGCCAGGCATCTGAGTTATTTCTTTCAAAGCAGCCTGCCATCGTTCAGGCTCATCTTGAAGAAAAAGACTCTCATAATACTTGCTGTTACTGATCAAATCAGATGGTGATATTCCATAAAAAATGGGATAAATCACTCGAGTCTCTTCTCGTTGTTGTTCAACAATGTTTAAGAGACAGGGAGGGACATATGTGTTGGTTAAGAAAATGATCAAAACCCTACATTCAGGAATTGCATCCACGTCATCAAAGTCTTCATGGACAGAAATCCTTCTCCGGGAGAGGGCAGCAAGAAGATGGCTAACGAAATCCTCGTTGCTTACTTCCCCTCTCCTGTACCTAATTACAACATCATAATCTTTAGGGGCAGATGATCCAGTGAGAAGCTGAGGCTGAGAGGCAATGTTGCTACTTGTAGCCTCTTCCAGATGCTCTAAGTAATATGGTAAAGGCATAAAGCCAGTAACTGATGGTGATGTCAAATCCTCAAACAAAAACAAATCATGGTCTGATTCGATAGCGTTCTCCAAGTCCAACACCGGCAAGAAAGCTTTCTGAATCCTCTTCTCTTGCGAAGCGTACGGCTGCTTGTCGCGCCTAAAGCTTCTGCTGAACCCACGGTCACGCGGTGGAGGACGACTATGACGATCATAGATCCACAAGTCGGAACTCGGCTTTGTTAGACTCCGAATCTCAGATTCGGGATAAACTGCATAACCAAAACATACAGAGTGATTTACCAAACGAAATCAAACTGCTAATCTAAGAAATACTCACATCCTCGTCGATGCTCTATGCACGCGAAGGCATTAGTTACAGCCTCGAGAACTCCTCCTTCTGACGCTCGAGCACCTAATCGGAATTTACCATCCTTCAACCAGGTCGAGTTATCCGTGAACGCGATCTCGCCGCTGATCGCTCCGACCCCGTCTTTAAGTATCACGATCAGATCTCCGACGAGCAATGATCGTTTCCCTTCCCGCGACCACAGTATATTCCGGTTGAACACCTCCGTTGTCCAGCTTTCTTCAGAGAGATCGGCGTCTAGGGCGACTATCTCCACACGCGAAGACGAAAGCGAGCCCGAGGTAACTCGAGTGTTTGAGACGGCGTCAACAAGCTCGATTGCTATTGGAGAACCGTCTTCCGCCTCAATCCTTGAAGCCGTGAATATCGTCGGTGGCGGCGAGTTTATGAAACGTAGCTTAAACGACGGATGCTGCAGCATCTCTGGAAGCGTTCGCAAGACTGAATCACTAGAAGATGTTTCTTGCAATCAAGTTTTCGACCAAAAATAACATGCTTGCTAGTACATTAAACACGAGGTTGGCAGCTACTAGATCCCCACACTGATTTCCTTATCGGATCTTGGATGCAAGGGTAAAATAGTTATTTAAATAGTTTTATTTTTCTTATGTGTAACTACTTCTTTAGATTCGCATGGATTCATAAAATTAGAATCACAAAAGTCAATTATTAAAGTATGTTACGAACGAAAGTGGATTGATCATAATCTCTAGATAAATTATGGTCGTAAATTTATGGTCGATCCATTTAGTACCGGCTCAAATATAAACTTAGCACATAGAGATTTTATAATGGGAATTTGGCCAAAAAAAACACGAACTTTGTACGAATTGCCAAAAGAAATTTGTACATATGAGCTGGCCAAAAAAACACTATGCTTTTGTTGACTTTTTAATTTTATTAAGAAACTTTTGATTGACTGGCCAATTTGATACACCGTTAGCAGAGTTAACGGATTTGTTTGACGGCATTAAGTCGACGTTAAATTTGGACGTTATGATGAAACGACGTCGTTTTATGTATTTTTGTTTTTAAAAATAAGGTGTGAAAATGTGCTCCAAGGGATTCGAACTCATGCACTTAGGGATAATGGTAGGAGCTTTGCCACTGGGCTAACGGACTTTTCATTACATTGACGAACAAAGTTGTTTTGAACATTCTCTCATCCGAGTTAAATGAAAATAAAAAGACATAGACACTGAGATTCGAACTAGGGTTAATTGGGTTAAATGACATGGTAATTTACCACTGGGATAAAGTTACTTACAATGTATTCACTAACATATTTAGTATTATTGAGTACTTATTAAATAAAAAAACCTCAAAAAACATTAAAAATACCTTTAAATTACAAAAAAATGAAAAAATAAAGAATTTTTTTATAAAACTAATTTTGAAATTAAAATTTAAAATAAATTTTCATTTTTCTTTTAAAAAATCAAAAATATTCCAAAATTTTCATTTAAAATGAAAATGCTTAAAATAATTATTGTACCCATTATGAGTGCGATTTTAATTTAAGCTGATAATTGTAACTTTAACTTGCTTGAATTTTATTTGAGTTTTTAATTTTTTTGGATTTGTTTTCAAATTTTCGATTTTTTTTTTCATTTTAGTAAAAAAATAAAAATTATTTATAATTTAATTTAAAAATAAACTTTCTTGAATATTTTGGAAAATTTTTGATTTTTTTTAAAAAGGAAAAAATGAAATTTTGTTTTTAATTTTAATTTCAAAATTAATTTTACAAAATAATCTTTATTTTTTCAATTTTTTGTAATTTTAAAGGTATTTTTAAGTTTTTTTAGAGATTTTTTATATTCAATTAGTACTCAATAAAGGAAATTATGTTAGTGAATACAATGAAAGTAATACTAGCCCAGTGGTAGAATACCATGTCATTTGATCTAACCAACCCAGGTTCAAATCCAGGGGTCTACGTTTTTTTATTTTCGAATCATGTAAAACGACGTCGTTTCTGGCAAGATTTAACGGAAACTTAACACTGTGTAAACTGCGAATTAACGGTGTGTCAAATTGGCCAGTCAATCAAAAGTTTCTTAATAAAATTAAAAAGTCAACAAAAGTATAGTATTTTTTTGGTCAGGGTCGAGTATAGGTTTCTTTTGGCAATTCGTGCAAAGTTCGTGTTTTTTTTTGGCCGATTTCCCGTTTTATAATCCTAGTTGTAAGAGGATTATGGTTAGCCAACTTTGGGAAAACCTATTACACATTGGTTTGGGATGTTTTCATTTTCCTAGTCTTAAAGGGATTTGTACTCTTTCTTTTTTATGTGTGTCGGTTTATCCCTATATATAAAGAGCTCCTTATCCTTATGAAATATACAAGTTACACACACGATTTTGCTCTCTCTCTTTCTCTTAGTTTACAACACGTTATCAGCACGATCTTACTCCCATAAACCCTAAGCGAAAACCTTCGACATAAACCCTAAGTCTCCTTCATCTTTTTCGATCAAAACCCTAGGCGGCCAAGAATTTCCTTTTTGCTCAATCCGATAGAAGAAAAGGAAACCTAGTTCATCCACGAAGAACACAAGCAACCCGAGGATCCAATCCGTGTACCAAATCAATCCAAGCAATCTGAGGTTCATCCGGTCAATCCATCTGTGCAACCCGGTCTCTTGGTGGTCCTATTCAAGCCAATAAGAACAAAGGTAAACTCGATGAACCCTAGTTCCTAAAACCATAAGAATCGAATGAACCTTGATTAAAAACTAAGACCTAAAACCAATTTGGAACTTAGAAAAAATCGTTAAGTTGATGGATATATTGCTTGAAACATAGTTTGATTGTTTAAGCCCTAATCGAATATATTAATGTGCAAATCAAACCCTAATAGACTTTGCTTGATTAAATTGATTGATTTGTGATTAGAGATTGTTTAGTTATTGATTTGGCCGATTTAGATTGCTATATAGGTTGATATTAAATCTAAACCTAATCGATTAAGTCATAACCCCTAAAACCCCAAATCGATTGAAACCCTAGAAGTTCATACTTGATATTGTTTTGATTTGATTGTATTAGGTTGTTAGATTGATTGATAATCCATGTATTAGGTTGTTAGATTGATTGATAATCCATGTCTTATGTTGCTAGATTGATTCTTAATTCATATATAAAACCTTAGACGATTGTTAGGTTGATTAGCGAATTATCCCTAATATAAAACCTTAACCCTAGAACCGTGTAGGCTAAACCCTAGAATCGTAAACCCTAATTCTTAATTGATCTTGTATGTGAGTTAGGTTGATAGATTACTTGATTAAACATTGTTTGGCCGAACTAAATCATGTCTTGGTCGAATCTAAACCACTAGGATAATCGAACATAGGCGATATGACCTTAAGACCAAATCCGACGATATAGACTTAGGACTTGACCATGTTGTGATCCATTGCTTGATTTAATACTTGAACATATAGATCACAACCTGATAGGACTATTGCATCATTCATGGCCGTGTGGGAATTGCTTGAATGATTGGTCGATAGATTTGATTGCTATATGATCGGTTTGATTGAAACCTAAATTGATTGGTATGTGGTTTCAGATGTCGAAACTCAACAACCTAGACTATTCAGCCCTAAATCTCTCTAGAGATAATTTACCTACAATGGACATTGGATACCAAGATTATCTTAAAGTCTAAAGGACTTGGAGAATGCATTGTTGAGAACAATGAATCCAGTGAGAAATATCGATACAAGGCAATATTCATTATTCGCCATCACCTTGCTGAGAGTCTCAAAGATCAGTACCTAACCATTGAGAATCTTCTGGATCTTTGGAATGAGTTAACGATGAGATATGATCACCAAAGAACGGTGTTATTGCCTAAGGCATTATTTGATTGGAGGAATTTGAGGATCCAAGACTATAAGTCTATGGACGAGTATAATTCAGCCTTGTTCAAAATTGTTTCTCTATTGAAACTATGTGGCGAGGTCATTACAGACAATGACATGTTGCAAAAGGCATTCTCAACCTTCCATACTAGCAATGTGTTGTTACAACAACAGTATAGAGAAAAGGGTTTTAAGACATATGTTGATCTGATCTCGTGTCTACTATTAGCCGAGACAAACAATGAAATGTTCATGAGAAACAGTGAAATGGACCTCCTGGATCAACCCCATTACCAGAAGCCAACAAGGCCACAAATGAAAATAAAGAAACTAAGGAAAGTAACCATGTCCAGAACAGACCACACGGCCACAACCGTGGTGGTTGGAATGGTCGTGGTCGAGGGCAGCATAACTCATACGGTCGAGACAGTTTCTCGAACCGTGGTCTAGGGAACCACTATAATTGTGGTCGTGGTTCCAGTTTCGGCCATGGTCGAGGCAGAGGTGGTCGTGGTACACCATTTAAACCACCACACTCGACCAAGTATGCTTGCCATATATGTGGTATTGGAAATCATTGGGCAAAGAATTGTAGGACTCCCAGACACCTTGTTGACCTATACCAAGAAAGTATCAAAGGGAAGAATCCAGAAGCCCATTTGGTCCAAGATGATAATGGTGATTTCGATCATGATCAAGATGATCTCATGGAATATGAAACTTTTGATTATCTTAAAGAGTACTAGTTGATTTCGGCATCAAACTTTGTTTTGTTCTAGTTTTGTTTCATGATTTCTTTGATATTATGTTTCTTTGTTATACTACTGATTGTGGACAATGGGTCAAGCCATATCATTTTAAAAGACAAAAGATATTTCATAGACTAGACCTTACAAAATGCCAATATAAGTACCATTGCAGGTATAGCCAGCCTTATTGAGGGCCACAGCCAGGCTAGTGTTTTATTTTTTAATGGCACACACTTAGAGATAGAGAATGCTTTATACTCGCCCAGCTCTAAAAGGAGTTTGTTAAGTTTCAAAGATATAAGGTTGAATGGATACCATATTGAAACAATGGCGAAGGGAATAAAGAATTCCTTCAGATTGTCGACCACGGCCAAGGCCATAAGAAAGTGGTCGAGACTATACATGCATTCTATACTGGTCTATACTATGCTACGACTAGTATGATAGAGGCTAATGCCACAGTGAACAAAAGGTTCACTGATGATTTCACTTTATGACACGACAGGCTTGGCCATCCTGGTTCAAACATGATGCGAAAACTCATAATGAATACTAAAGGGTACATCTTGAAAGAAAGACGAGTTATCCCAAAGAACCTCACATGTATAGCATGTACACAAGGGAAACTCATTGTTAGGCGATCACCAGTCAAAGTGACTAAGGAAACAATAAACTTTCTGGAAAGAATCCAAGGAGATATATGAGGACCAATACACCCACCTTGTGGGACGTTTAAATATTTCATGGTCCTTATAGATGCATCGACCAGATGGTCGCATGTATGCCTATTTTCCACACTAAATTTGTCATCTGCAAGATTGCTTGCACTAATCATAAGATTAAAGGCTCATTTTCCAGATTTTCCTTTAATGACTATACGTCTAGATAATGCTGGTGAATTCACTTCCCAAGCTTTTAATGATTATTGTATGCCCATGGGGGGTAAGTGTGGAACATAATGTGGCACATGTCCATACACAAAACGGCTTGGCCGAATCATTCATTAAAAGAATTCAATTGATTGCTCGACAATTAATCATGAGGTCGAAACTCTCAGTGTCTGCTTGGGGACATGCAATTTTACATGCACCCGAGTTGATTCGCATCAGGCCATCTAGTGAGTATAGATATTCACCATCCCAATTGATCACGGGTCATGAGCCAGACGTGTCCCATCTCAAAACATTTGGATGTGCAATATATGTACCAATTGCTCCACCACAGAGAACTAAGATGGGACCTCAAAGGAGGATGAGAATATATGTTGGATATGATTCTCCCACCATAATCAAATACCTTGAGCCAACCACGGGTGACTTTTTTAAGGCCAGGTTCGCAGACTCACATTTTGATGAGTCAAAATATCCAACATTAGGGGGAGATAATAAACTGGTAAAAGAAATATATTGGAATCGTCCATCAGTGTCTTGACAAGATCCTCGGACTAAATAATGTGATATAGAAGTCCAAAAGATAATACATTTGCAAAAGCTAGCTAATGAGTTTCCAGACTCATTTGATGACCCAAAGAAAGTGACAAAGTCACATATACCAGTTTGTAATGCACCAGTAAGAATTGACCAATTGGTTCCAAAGATAAGGTTCCTCTAAACGTTAAGAAAGGTGCAGGAAAGAAAATCGAGGCAATCGACATGGTCGACCCAACCATAGTCAAACCAACTGTGGTCGAACCAACCACAGTCGAACAGCCCATGGTTGAACCGACCATGGCCGAACCAATATTATACCAGGTCGATCCGAATGGACCTAATAAGGATGTTTGGGACGCCAAACTTCCAGGTACTAAGGATATTGATAACAATGAGATCTCAATCAATTACCTTATGTCTGGAATGAAATGGAACAGAAAAAATGTCGACATAGATGATATATTTGCATACAAAGTAGCACTTGAACTTATGGATTTGAATGAGGATCAAGAACCCATGTCTATATTAGAGTGCACTCGTAGATCAGATTAGCTTAAGTGGAAAGAAGCCATAAACGTGAAGTTAAACTCTTTAAAGAAGAGAAATGTGTTTGGTCCAATAATTAGGACACCATATGATGTTAAACCAGTTGGATATAGGTGGGTCTTTGTGAGGAAAAGAAATGAACATGGAGAAGTAGTGAGATATAAGGCAAGGCTCGTTGCACAAGGATTCTCACAGAGACCAGGGATAGATTATGAGGAAACATATTCCCCTGTGGTGGATGCTACTACATTCTGATTCCTTATAAGTTTGGCTATAATAGAGAAATTGGATTTACATTTGATGGATGTAGTAACGGCATACTTATATGGTCCACTGGATAATGAGATATACATGAGAATTCCACATGGTATTGAGTTCAAAGATAAGAATGTTTCTCGAGAACAACATTGCATCAAACTGAACAAATCTCTTTATGGACTGAAACAAAGTGGCCGAATGTGGTACAATAGATTGAGTGAATACTTAGTGAAAGAAAGATACAAGAATGATCTGATCAGTCCATGCATATTCATAAAGAAGTTTGAAAACAAAGGATTTGTGGTCATAGTAGTGTATGTTGATGATTTGAATATCATAGGAACATCTGGAGAGATTTCCCAAACGGTTGTATATCTCAAGAAAGAATTCGAAATGAAAGACCTAGTTTAGACAAAGTTTTGTTTGGGATTACAACTTGAGTACATAAACAATGAAATCCTTGTGCATTAAATGTCATATACTGAAAAGGTACTCAAGAGATTCAATATGGACCAATGTCACCCATTGTCATCGCCCATGGTGGTTAGAACACTTAGTCCAGAAACTGATCCATATGGTCCAAAGAAGGACGATGAAGAAATACTTGGTCCAGAAGTGTCATATCTTAGTGCCATAGGAGCCTTGATGTATTTGGCTAGCCACACTAGCCCAAATATATGTTTTGCAGTAAAACCTATTGTCGAGATTCAGTTCAAGTCCGACCAACAGGCACTGGAATGGGATTAAACATTTGCTTCGTTACCTACAAGGAACTAAAGATCTTGGATTGTTTTATACTAACCATTCACAAAAAGGTTTAGTTGGTTTTGCTGATGTATGTTACTTATCGGATCCACACCATGCTAGATCTCAGACAGGTTATGTGTTTACCATTAATGGAACGGCTATATCTTGGAGATCCATTGAGCAGACTATTGCAACCACATCATCCAACCATGCCGAGATCCTAGCTATACATGAAGCCAGTCGAGAATGTGTTTGGTTGAGATCAATGACCCTACACATCCGATCAGATTGTGGAATGATCGATGGAAAAGAGGAACCGAACATAATGTATGAAGACAATGCATCATGTATAGCTCAACTCAAGGATGGATACATTAAAGGAGATAGGACGAAGCATTTACTACCCAAGTTCTTCTTTACTCACGAGTTGCAGAAAGCAGGCGAGGTCGAAGTGGTTCAGGTCCGATCCAGTGACAACTCAGTCGACCTGTTCACCAAGTCATTCCCAACCTCGACCTTGAAGAAGCTATTACATCAGATTGGAATGAGAAGATTGAAAGATCTTCAATGAGGTATGAAATAGGGGGAGTAATACACGTTGTACTCTTTTTCCTTAGCCATGGTTTTATCCCATTGGGTTTTTCAGGCCAAAGGTTTTAATGAGGCAACACTTAGGGTGTATTACATGGTTGACATCTAAGGGGGAGTGTTATGAACCGAGTGGATTGATCAAAACCTCTAGATGGGTCATGGTCGATGGATCATGGTCGATGGATCATGGTCGATGGGATTACGGTCGACCCATCTAGTACCGGGCCAAGTATAAACCTAGCCCATAGAGGTTTTATAATCCTAGTTGAAAGAGGATTAGTGTTAGCCGGCTTTAGGAAAACCTATTACACATTGGTTTTGGATGTTTTCCTTTTCTTAATCTTAAAGGGATTTGTAATTTTTTCTTTTCATGTGTGTCGGTTTATCCCTATATATAAAGGGCTCCTTATGCTTATGAAATATACAAGTTACACACTCGATTTTGCTCTCTCTCTTTTCTCTCAGTTTACAATAAGTCAGCTATTGTAGTAGATTTTTTTTTATGAAATCCTCTAAGTAATTTAGTATAATGGTTTAACTAGGTGAACTGAATATTTGATCATGTTTATATGTAATATTAATCTGAACATATATTCTAAGATATTATGTTAATATATAATATACATGTATCTAATTATTTGATCATGTTCATATGTAATATTATAGGTAATCATGACAAAAAGCTAATACGCAACTGTAATATATTTATTAATAACTAACTAATAGCAAAATACTATTAAAAAAATTATTGAGCAACTGAATATTAAGATAAAAATAAATCATATTAAAGTTATATTGTACATCATCATGCACCAGGAATAAACCATCAATACATCTAGTCCTAAAGTGTTAATTTCATAATAACAACAACTACATTTTGATCCGCACTTTCAAAGCGTGAATTTTTTAGAACAAAACTAAATTTATTTGATATGATTTGTATTTTTGAATTGTATTTACATGTAAATATTACAATGAAAGCATTATATTTGGGTAAATTATTATATATTTAATGTTTTAATGAAAATAATCCCGATTATGGGATATGTAATCATGTTTTAGGATACATTGCACATATAGGTGATAAAGTTTTAAAATATGTAATATGGTTTGAATAAAATCAGAGTATATTTTCGCATTTCTAGCATTTTGAGTTATCATCGTAATTAGTTAAAAATATCCAGACAAAAAGAACATTTGGAATCAACCTAAAATCAGCATCTCAGATCTGACTATACATAGTTTATATACTTGAATGGGTTTTAAATTGCTATATCTAAAATTGCTATAAATGCAAATATATACATATATATATATGTATATATTTGCATTTATAGCATTTTGAGTTATCATCGTAATTAGTTAATAATATCTATAAAAAAACACCATGAATCAACCTGAAAGTCAACATCTCAAATCCGATAAGACTTAGTTTATATACTTGAATGAGTTTTAAATTGCTATATCTAAAAAATGATACCAAATCTGACTCTCACCAAGAACCGAATGAATATCTGAACATATATATAAGTTATAATTATACTTATAATAATATTAATATCTAAAATTAAAATTATAAATCAAATATATTAGTAATTTATGGTTAAAAATGGATGTTTTGGATACAAAATATTCAAATCACTTTCGAAAATAATTGGTTTGAACCATATCTAAGAAGTATGTTTGATAAATTTTAATTATTTCAGGTAAGTTTGTATAATTTGGATGTAGATACCCGGACCAAGTCGGGTAGTTTGGTTATTTCCATTAAAAAGATCCTAAGCCGAACCGGATATAACGGGAATCCTGAATTTTTAAAAATATGTTTATCAGAAAAGATGCAAGGATAAAATAAATAGATGTGTTTGATTAAGATCTAATAGAATTGTCCATTTAGAACTGTGATAATTATATTTATCCATTTATTTCTTTTAAAATCTGCCAATAGAATTATAGTTGGCGGGTTGCTCAGCGAGTTGCGCGTTTGTGGCTTTTTGTACCTTTTTCTGCTGGAGAAAGCGGGTCATGGTGGTATCTATGAAGTTCGACATGGTGGGCATTCCAGCTATGGAGGTCTGTTCCGGTTCTTCACCGGAGGTGGAATCTTTGTTAGTCATGTGGATCTGGTAACGTTGCTTTGTTCCGCCCCACGGTGGGTGCCAACAGTTTGAACCGAGTTTGGTTGGATTCCAGTAAAAGAGACAAAACTCGTCAGTGGGTTAGTTTGAAGATGTTTTATTAGGTTGCAAGACGTTTGTTGGTATACAAAAGAGGAAGTGATCGGTAAGGAAAGTGACCGGTGCTCGGAAAGCTAGCCGGGAAATTACAAGTCGGCAGAATACAAAGGAGAATAAAATCCTAATTCTAGTTGCCAAGTGTGAGTGTAGATTATGGATCCCTCTCTTCTTGCTCTTCTCCTCCTTTATATAGTCGCTCAATAGCATTTGATGTCCTAAGTCGGTTTGTTTTAATGGGCCTTATTCGTCGGGTCGAGCATGCAGGCCGACGAATCACGTCACTAAGCTGAATGCTTTTAGTCGTCTCGGCTAGTCGACATGAAAGTGACGTTTGCCGGCTAAAAGTAGTCTAGAGCCGAGACTCACACTAATAGCTGAAAACTTAATCGAGCTCCTAAAGTTCGATGGGCTAATTCAGCTATTTTATGGGCTTTGTAAGGATGTAATCCACCTCTTACAAGACCTGAGCGTAAGATGCAGTTTGCAAAACCTTTAATTATCAGAGTACTTTTATTCTTATTTTGGTTGGAATTCGTGAAAACAGGTTGAGCAAGATGACGATGAAGTTGAATAAGAAGGTAACTCTATGAATAATTTGGGACATTTAAAATAGGGAGAATTGGCGAAATGACCATGAGATGAACAAAAATTAGGTGGATGACACTGATGTTGACATAATTAGCCAACTAACAATTACACTTCGATTCCGCCGGTTTTGTCCTTCCTGTAAACAAGTTGCCGGTGTACAAGCGATGAAGAGATGACGTCACGTATGGAAAAACATGGGCATGAGTGAAACTGTAACTGTTGACTTATTAGGGTAGAAAGTGGACCACGTCACACCTGTTTTTACCGCATATGTTTTCCATGTTAGAGTTAAATTAACAGAGAAATAAAGCAGCATGCATTCCTATTCTATATGCAAAATAGTATAGATCACGAAATAAATTGAATCCTATCAACTAAGAACTAAATCCAACACAGAAGTGTAAACTCTAATAAAATTTAAATCCTAAACTTCCTTAAATTAAACGTAAACAAACCGTCTACGTCAATATAAACTCCAATTTTCCTGAAAACTATTCCAAATGAAAGGAGGATAAGCGATCCATGTATACATTTATAGTCCATGTAACTATGCACCGAGTGTTCTATTCCATATCACCAAAATAGTGTAGGATTATAACCCCGCTTACAACCCCTAAAAATTAAACATCCCAACCCCAATGCCTAGTACCTTATCCCAATCCCTCCCCAACCCCTAAATACTATCCCCAAAATTCTAATCAGTAAACCCTAAACCCTAATATAAACCATAAACCCAAATATAAACACAAAATCTAAATAGAATGGAACATAATAAATAACATAGTACATATTGGTGAAATTATAAAATGTCTATGATTGCATAAAAGAAGTTAATGATAACTCCAACCATACCTCTTCGTCTTCTAAATACTAAACCATAAACTCTAATCACTAAACTCTTACTCAAATATAAATCATAAATCCAAATGAAATGGAACAAAATAAATGACATAGAATGATGTTACCATTCCCAAACACATGGGAGTAGGGAGGACAAGATTACTCTGACCTCATCCTATAAACCCAAAATGCAAAATTCTAAATCCACCAACCTAACATTCACATCATAATTCATAGTTATGCAACGCTATATTATATTGTAGATATGAAATAGAACTGGGCTACAAAATACATAGGAGTATAGTGGACAAGATTACTCTGACCCCATCCTACCCCTATAATAATAAAACCCTTAATTCGAATAACTAAACTCTAACCCCCAAATATAAACCCAAACCCCATATATAAATCTTACACCTAATAAACCGTAAACTAAACCCAAATAGGAAGTTCATTAATTTGTATACCATCTTAGCATACTATATAATTTGAAAAATGGAATAGATTTGTCTTCTATAGTTTGAATTCCAATTCTTAAGTGCACACAAGGAAATACAACTTTGGTTTTTAGTACGACAAACATAATATTACAAAATACCGTTGAACTGTAAGTTAAGAGAAAACTAGTAAATATGAATTTCAAGCACACAATTTTTAATATAAAACTGATCATCATCTAATGCAGACTTGATGAGCTCGATCCACCGGAGGTTGAAATGGTTATTAACTTGTTTCCTCTCAAAACCAGTTTCGAACAGTCGACATGGAATCCTTAGTTCTTCCATGATCAGCCTGATGAACAAATGAGATATCATGTCACAAACTATGTATAGTGAAACACGAGAACAAGTTAGTATACCATAGGGGTTATTGTACTAAAACGTGCAGTGATGTAGTATAGAAATCACGTTCAGATGTTTGGGTAGACGAATATAACATATTTTGGTAGTGTAATAGTATAGTGTAGTTGACATAGAATGGAATAACCCCAACACCCAATGTGTTGACATACAACAAATTGACACAAGCTCACAAAACATATAGAATGGATTAGGGGTTTACTAGATAGTATAATAACCAAATATACAATTATTTTCCACACTAGACACAAGTATAGAATAGATTCTAACAGTATCAACGAACACAATAGAATAAATATTGCTTTAGTAGATATGATAATAACAAAGGCCAAGAAAGTTACAAAAAAACTATACACATATTCCTCAATTTAATATTATAGTATAAAAAATAGAATAAAATAATGGGAGACAAATATGTTGATATAATATAGGCGAAATTCACACAGGCGCACTGCATATAATAAAATAGCTTAGTTATGCAGAAGATAACATAGTAAGCAAGTAATATATTACATTTAAAAACGAAACACATATAGAACAAAACCACACAGTCTACCCGACCCGAATAAAATAGATTAGTAGTAACGAAATAGTATAGTACAAAAGAACAAGATTTCCTAAAACCCCAAACACAGTCTCGTCAACAAATCACTGGATAAAAAGAGAAAAACGAGGATTTCACTGGTAATAGGGTAAAAGAAAAACTAATAACCAACTACGCAATCATGGTCATCTAGTAAAGTGGATATGCTCATACATGCAAAATATCAACATATAATAAAACACTTCAGATCTGGAGATAAAAATTGGGATTTCAGAACATACCGAGGGTAACGAAGTAAAAGGGAAAATCGATGGCTGAATCTGAATCGTCACTGCAACCACCAGAACAACGGTTAGTTTATTGCTGTGACTGATACTTCTTCGTAGCCGCCGTATATTGCGGAGAGGTGAGTAGTTGACTTCTACAACAAAACCCTTCCCACCGCGAACCTTTAACAAAAATATCGTTGGGATTGGAAGAAGGGAAAAGATCGGTGGATGAAATCTCACTGGTTTAGGATGCTGGAAACTTTTGATGAAACAACTATTGAACTTCTCAAAAATTATCAATAAAAGTTACTATGCGAGTGGGTGTGACTGTCCACTGGCCACGACAAACTTTTTAATATTTACCAAAATTCTAATTTTTCTTTATTTTTTCAACAGGTTTTACCGGTTTTATTGAAGGGTAATATGGCAATTATTACATAAAAGAAAGTGTATGTACATAAAAATAGGGTTTTTGGATAGATAATGAATTTTAAAGTGTTTGAAGGTTATACAGCCCAATTTCCCTTTAAAATAAAGGGAAATTGGGTTGTATGACGTCCAAGAAATTAATAATTCACTGAGTAACCAATTGTCTTACTTTTTCACTGTTTTTCGTGTCTTTTCTATAATATTGTCATATTACCCTTGCATGGAACCGGTAAAACCTGGAAGTCAAAAACTTAAATTAATAATTATTAGGTTTAAAAAGTTCTTCGTGTCCATTGTAAAGTCACAAATCCTCACATAGTTTATTCGTCTTCTTGAAGTGCGTTGCAAAGGGGACATCGTCTCCGCTTCTGAAATCGATTGCGAAACGCGACATTACAGTTGAAGCGGCGAGAAGGAGCAACATGGGCCCTCTTCCCTTCTCATATTTGTGGGACTGTTGATGAAATTGTCTATGCTGATAATGAAGGATTGTGGTGAAAAATAGAGTTTCAAAGACTTGTGTAGCGTGTGTCCCAAAGTTGATCGGAGAAAATGAACAGTTTTCGTTATTGTGTTCTATTCTATTATATGCATATAGAATAAAAATATAAAACAATATGTATTTTCATTTGTTTAGTGATATATTCTGTTACTATACCATTTTATCATGTTCCATTCTATTTGATGGTTACTAAAAAGTGATTCATTTTGTTTATAAATATAGTTTCTAATTTTCTTAAGTTCTCGTTACATGTTTTTGAACATGTAAAAATCTCACTATGATATGTATTGTATAGTTTAATATTAATACTTTTTAGATTTTGATATTTGGATTTAGGTTTAATATTTGAGTTAGAGTTTAATGACTAGAGTTTAGGGTTTAATATTAGTTGGTTAGGGAGTATAGTTGGAGTCATCATTAACTTCTTCCATGCAATCATAGATATTTCATAATTTCACCAATATGTGCTATGTCGTTTATTTTGTTCCATTTCATTTGGATTTAGGGTTTATATTTGAGTTTATGATTTATATTTGAGTAATAATTTAGTGACTAAAGTTTATAGTTTAGTATTTAGAAGGCGAAGGGGTATGGTTTGAGTCAACATTAACTTCTTTTATGCAATCATAGACATTTTATAATTTCACCAATATGTACTATGTTATTTAATATGTTCTGTTATATTTGAATTTTGTGTTTATATTTGAGTTTATTGTTTATATTAGGGTTTATGGTTTATTGATTAGAATTTTAGGGTTAGTATTTAGGGTTTGGGGAGGGATTGGGATAAGGTACTAGGGATTGGGGTTGGGATGTTTAGTATTTAGGGATTGTAGGTGGGGTTATAATCCTATATTATTCCGGTGAAATGGAATTACTTGGTGCATATGTATGGGGACTATAAAGGTATATGTGGATCACTCTTCATTTTTTCATTTAGAATAGTTTCAGGGAAATTGGGGTTTATATTGATGTGGGCGGTTTAGTGATTTGTTTTCGTTTAATTTAAGAAAGTTTGGAGTTTACATTGTATTAGGGTTTACACTTCTGTGTGGATTAGTTTTTAGTTGATAGGATTCAATTTATTTAGTGATCTATACTATTTTGCCATATATAATAGAAATGCATGTAGCTTTGTTTTTCCATTAAGTTAACATAAGTTGTATAACCCGTACAACTATTATCCATTCATGTCACAATATGTTTTTTTAGATTATATGTGTTTATTATAATTGGTTTATACGTTTTGTATAGTTATGTACCACAAAAACAAACATATTGTTTAATTTAATAACTGCAACTGGCAACTTGTTAGGTGAAGAGGTAGAACCGAAAAAAATGTGATAAAAAAAAACTATTTGGCCAGTAAATCTTAAAATAAAATGACCAAAAAATAAGTAAAAGGTAGTAAAATGATCAAACGGCTGTTATAGTCTTTCGGAGATTTACCATTTTATTTATTTATTTTATTTTCTGTAAAAAGTTTATCGATAGGAGGAGATTAGATCGCTCAACACTTGACTCTTCTAGTCTGCTTCCGATCCAAAGCTCTCTTCATGGTGCCTCATCATCCTTACGATGTGTTTCTCAGTTTCAGAGGCGATGACGTACGTTATGGCTTCATCGGCCATCTTGATAACGCGCTCAAGCGGAGAGGAATCAACTCATTCATCGACTACAACCTCGATCGAGGAGACGATCTCACTGCGCTTTTCGACAGAATTGAACAATCGAAGATCGCAATCATCGTCCTCTCGAAAAACTACTCGAATTCCTCGTGGTGTCTCCGAGAGCTGGTGAAGATCCTCGAGTGCAGGGACAGAAACAAGCAGGTGGTGGTGCCTATCTTCTACAAAGTCGACAAATCGGAGCTGAAGAAGGTCCTTAAAGAGAGTTTTACTGGCGTTAGGGAGGACGAGATTTCATCGTGGGGAGCTGCATTGACCACAGCATTTAACATCTCCGGCTATGTAGTTAATGAACTCAGGTATGCTCTATGAGGGATCTGCATTTTGATGTTGTGGTTTTGCGTATTGCCTTTGTGGTTTATCCTGAATCAAGCTTCTTTTGATAGCACGCGTGAGGCCAAACTTGTGGAAGAGATTGCTGTTGACATATTCAAGAAGCTGAATGATATGGCTCCTTTTGAGAGCGAAGGTCTCGTGGGAGTAGAATCGCGACTACAGATTCTTGAAAAGCTTTTAGCTTGCGATGATTTGGATTCTGTTCATGTCCTTGGCATTATTGGGATGGGCGGGATTGGTAAAACTACTCTTGCTGATTGCTTGCATGAACGGATGCGAGGTCAATTCGACGGAAGCTGCCTTCTTACAAACATCCGTGAAAAGTCAACTAAAAATGGATTAGAGTCTTTGCTGCAGGAACTCTTCTCTGAATTACTTAATGATGACCATCTAAAGATAGGAGCTCCTGGAAATGCACATGAAAGATTCGGGCTCAGGCTCAAGAGCAAGAGGCTGCTTATTGTACTTGATGATGTGAATGATGAGAAGCAGATAAGATATCTTATGGGGCACTGGAGATGGTATCAAGGAGGTAGTAGGATTATCATAACTACTAGAGATAGTAAACTAGTTGAATCTGTCAAGGGTCGAAAGTATTTGCTCCCTAAATTGAATGATAGAGAAGCTTTGAAGCTCTTTTGCTTAAATGCATTTAATGACTCTTGCCCTTTAAAAGAGTTTAAAAGTTTAACAAATATGGTTCTGGATTATGCTAAAGGTCACCCTTTAGCTCTCAAGGTGTTAGGATCTGATCTGTTTGAGGAGAATACTCCGTACTGGGAAGCTAAATTGAATAGATTGTCAAGTAAATCACATGGACAGATCTTTGAAGTTCTGAAATCAAGCTATGAGGAGCTTAGCATTGAGCAGAAGAATGTTTTTCTAGATATTGCTTGTTTCTTCAGATCAGAGAAGGTTGATTACGTGAAAAGCCTTCTCAACAGTCATGGTGTGGATGTGTCTAGCGTGATAAAGGATCTACTTGACAAATGTTTGATTACTCTTTCTGATAATCGCATCGAGATGCATGACATGTTGCAGACTATGGGCAAGGAGATTAGCCTAAAAGCAGAAACCATAGGAATAAGAGACTTTAGGCGGCTATGGGACAGTGACTCTGTTTGTTACCTGTTGACCAAAGGCTTGGTAATGGCAACTATCACTGATTCTATCTATCGTTTCCAACTTTGTATTATACTTTAGCACCTTGCTTTGAATTAACTATTGTTTATCTACCACTTCCACTTGTTTGCTAGGGAACTGACATGATAAGAGGAATTTTCCTCGACACATCAAAACAAGGAGCAATGCGTCTAAGCGCCAAAGCTTTCAAAGGGATGAGCAATCTCAAATACCTGAAAATTTATGATTCGTGTTGTTCCCGTGGATGTAAAGGGGACTGCAAACTGCTCCTACGTAAGGGGCTTGATTTCCTTCCTGATGAGCTAACATATCTACACTGGTATGGATGTCCTCTACAGAGTCTCCTTCTAAACTTTGACCCCAAGAACCTTGTAGACCTTAAGCTGCCATATAGTGAGTTAGAAGACATTTGGGACGAAGACAAGGTATTTTTTTTATGTGTAGATTTGATCACTCATAAGCTAAACTCTTGAATGCTGATATTTTTAACAAGAACTGTTGTCACAGGATGCTGGAATGCTCAAATGGGTGGACCTCAGTCACTCGTTGAGATTAAGCCGATGTTCAGGTTTGGCTAGTGCTCAAAATCTTGAGAGGTTGAATCTAGAAGGATGTACAAGTTTGAAAAAATTGCCATCATCAATGAAATGTTTGGAGAAGCTGGTTTACCTCAATCTCAAGGAGTGCACAAGCCTCAAGAATCTTCCAAAAGGACTCAAAACTCAATACTTGGAGACTCTTATTCTCAGTGGCTGCTCCAGTTTCAGGAAATTCCCAATGATCTCTGAAAATGTTGAAGTACTACTTTTAGATGGCACAGCTATCAAGAGTCTTCCTGAATCCATTGGAAGCTTGAGAAAACTTGCTTTGCTGAATCTGAAGAACTGCAAAAAGCTGAAGCATATTTCCTCTGATCTTTATAAACTGAAATGTCTACAAGAACTCATACTCTCAGGTTGTTCACAGCTAGAAGTTTTTCCAGAAATCAAGGAAGACATGGAATCTTTAGAGACTTTACTTCTGGATGATACAGCCATCACTGAGTTGCCAAAGATGATGCATCTAAGAAATATCAAGACATTTTCTTTGTGTGGAACAAACAGTCAAGTTTCTGTTAGTATGTTCTTCTTGCCACCTCCACTGGGCTGCTCCTACTTAACTGATCTTTACCTCTCAGGATGCGGGCTCGACAAACTCCCAGACGATATTAGTGGCCTATCCTTGCTGCAGTCTTTATGCTTAAGTGGAAACAACATGGAGAATCTGCCAGAGAGATTCGACCAGCTTTATAATCTGAAATGGTTTGATCTTAAGTACTGCAAAATGCTGAAGTCTCTACCACCTCTTCCACAAAACCTGCAATATCTGGATGCACATGAGTGTGAGTCACTTGAAAATTTGGCATATCCATTGACGCCTTTGACTGTAGGAGAGAAGATCCATTCTATGTTCCTCTTTACCAAGTGTCACAAACTGAACCAAGACGCACAAGAGAGCCTCGTGGGTCATGCTCGAATCAAAAGTCAGTTAATGGCTAATGCATCTGTGAAACGTTATTACCGGGTAATCGTCTCCTCTTCTCCTTCCACGTTATAGTAATAAGCAAAATGCTTATTGTTTTTACTTTTGCAGGGATTCATACCAGAGCCTCTGGTTGGAATCTGTTACCCGGCGAATGAAATACCAAGCTGGTTCTGCTACCAAAGACTTGGACATTCATTAGAAATCTCATTGCCTCCGCATTGGTGTGACACTAATTTTGTTGGACTTGCCTTATCTGTAGTTGTCTCATTCAAAGACTGTAAAGACCATGCGAAACGTTTCTCTGTGAAGTGCTCCGGAAAATTCAAGAACCAAGACGGCTCCTTCACAAGATTTGATTTCACTCTCGCAGGCTGGAAAGAACCGTGTGGATCACATAACCATGAACCAAGAAAGCTCACTTCTGACCATGTTTTCATGGGATACAACAGTTGTTTCCACGTAAAGGAACTCCATGGAGAGAGTAGCAGTTGCTGTTACACTAATGCTTTGTTCGAGTTCTATGCGACGGATGATGAAACTAAGAAGACGCTTGAGACCTGTGAGGTGATAAAATGTGGGATGAGTTTAGTGTATCTTCCTGATGATGATAATTGTATGTTGTTGAAGAAGACAAATCTGGTTCAGTTTAGTTCGAAGACTGAACCAAGCTGTTCCTACGGTCTTGATGATGTCACTGTCGTTGATGATGTTAGACCCAAGAGAGGACGATGCCAGGTTGGTGGTGGTGATGAAGAAGCAGACTGTAAGAGAACGAAGGAAAACATTTTGGTGTGATCGGTACAGTGCCAAATATGTCTATTTGAAGGTTGAGAAGTTATTATCTACTTAAATTATGTTATATTGGATGTTAATTTATAGAGTTTGTATTGTAATATTTTTAAAACAGATTGGTTTTAACAAGAATAATAAATATAATATTACATTTGATGCATTGACTCCATATCTGCAAACCATGCAAGAAAGGGAGTTCTTATTGGGTGTATAGATAGCAAGAAAGGGAGTTCTTATTGGGTGTATAGATAAAGACATCACATGCCTCTATGGCACAAATAATCGTCAAGAAAGTGCAAGAACGATATATGCTCGTTTCTAAATGTTACCTAGCAAAACAACAAATTTAGACCATATAAAGACATCCTTAAACAGAGAATAAAAAGGGCAGAGAAACTAACTTTTAATTGAACTTATCCTTCAAACTAAACAACAAGGACATGACGCATAAGTCGAGGATAGAGTCCTCTGGAAAGCAACAAGAGACACAAACAACCCAAGATTTCGGACAAAAGAAACTTGGAACTACCTAGGGACTTCTCATTCTGAGCTACCTTGGCACAGAGGTGTTTGGTTTGCCCGCGCAACTACTCGCTATACTTTCTGCACATGGCTTGCAGTCCACAACAGGCTTTCAACAGAAGACAGAATGGCTAAGTGGAGTTATGGTATCAACACGGGTTACAGCTTTTACCAAGATCCATTTGAGACACGAGATCATTTTTTCTATTCCTGCTCCTACACTCGGAAAGTATGGACTTCGCTTATTCGAGGACTACCATGAACAGATTTCACAGCGGAGTGGAATGGAACCATGGCGATAATTTCAGATTCTACTTGTGATCATCTCACGAACTTCATCACCAAGTACGTTTTCCAACTGTCGGTTCATACTATTTGGCAAGAAAGAAACGTAAGAAGATCAGGGCCCGGCTTATTATTTTCTGGGTCAACTAGCTATTTCCACACGAGAACTATCATATAGTATCAGATATCCACCAAACTATGATCTAGTGTCAAATCTCCATGATTTGAAAGTTATAAACTTATTTCTCCATGAATTAATAATTTTGAATGTATTTCTCCCTGAACCAATACTTCAAAACTTAATTACCCATAGACCATAGTTTTAATTGGTTTATTATCAACCAAATAGTTTAAACCGGCTAAACCAAACTAAAATATATTTTAAACAATTTTTATGTAAGACTATTATTTCTTTTCTTGTTAAAATTTCAAAATATATATATTTTTGAACTTCAAAAAATCTTTCCTTAATTTTTTTACTTATTTGCATTTTTTAAATTTAAAATATATGTTTTGTTGAATTTTGACAAAAAATCAATTTTTATCAATAACATGAAAAGTTATAAAATTATGAATATTTATTGATGAAAATTATTCTGGTAAAATTCAACAAAACTAGATTTTTTGACATAAATTCTTTATCAAAATTTGATTTTTTTTCTTTCACATTTCAAAAAAACCAAAAATTTACAAGCTTATTTGTTCATTGTAATTTTATTAAACTTATAAAAATGAAATCTTGATGTAATTTGTTTTTCTTTTAAATTTCAGAAACACACAAAAATATATATCTAAAATTTCCTTAAGTTAAAAAATATCTATATTTGAAATTTCAGCAAGAAGATAAATTATATTCTTTATTAAAAATTGTTTAAAATTAATTTTGGTTTGGTTTAATCGGTTTAACTATTTGGTTAATAATAAACCAATTAAAACTATGGTCTATGGATAATTAAGTTTTGAAGTATCGGTTCGGGGGGAAATACATTTAAATTGTTAATTCGTGGAAATTGGACACTAGATCATAGTTTTGTGGGGATCTGATGCTATACGAGAGTTCTCGTGGAGAAATAGCTCGTCGACCCTTATTTTCTATATGGACCTTGTGCAAGTTCTAATTTTTCAAGAGCAATAAAAATAATTTGCAAAATAGAATCCTAATTATATAGAAATGGACCTTAAATTCTAATTATTTTTTGTTAGACCCTGTGCAAATGTGCCTTGTGCCTTGTGCATGTGCAAGAGCCGGCAGATATGATACAAAACCAACACCACCAGAACAACTATTTCGACAGCTTGACAGGCATGTTCGTATCTCTTCAAAAATTGAAGAATTGAAGATATGACAGAGGGTAACACATTTGGTTTTCTGCAAGAGTTTAAACTTCAGGCTGTGACTCTATTACTCAACATAACCGATCTCTTGTTTTAGTTAAGTAACTAGAAAGTAATAGTATCACGAGTTGGAAACACAAAATAAGTTTTTTTTTTTTGTTTCTGAATAAATTTTACATTCAATTTTTTTTTTAAGAAAAAGAACTTAGCCAAGAAGAAGAGGAAAATCTTAAAGGAAGTTATCACTCATTTTAGGACATTACTAGAACCATACAATTTTTTTTTTTGTTATTTCTACCATTCTTTTACTATCTAGCGTGTCCTTTTATTACGTTGTGATAAAAAAACGTATTTACAAGAATGTCATCACTTTTTAATGCCACGTAAGAAAAAAAACCGACGTCACGTAAAAAATCATTAAAGTGGATTGATAAACTCAACCGTAAATCACTACAAACTGCAGTATAGCTGAGTAATGGTTATGTTGCGGCTGAATTAAACAACGTGACTTACTTATGAAAAATTGACAGACTTATCATTAGTAACAGCTGATTTATAGAAATCTGGTTGATTTATGGGATAACGGCTGACTTATGTATCACAAGTTACAATTGACTTATATATCTGGGGGAGGGGGTGATTTGTCGAACATTTAACTGAATGTAATTAAGACACGACTGAGTTATGTTTCGTCGGCTGATTTAATGATTATTGACTGGCTAAGTTATTAAAATAACGGCTGACTTATGTGAAGCTGTTATGGCTGAGTTATATTAATCAGGCGTAACTGATTGGATTAAAAATTAGAAAAATAGAAATTGTTCTTCTTTTTACAGAATAAAAGCATTTTACTCTCTCCTTTTTTATTAAATGATATTTTATATCAATGGACATATATTAAAAATTTATTAAATATATTTTTTTTAATTATAAATGTAAATATTAAAATATAATTGAGAAAAATAAAATTATCAAGATATGTAAAAACATAAACTTTTTTAAAACAATAAAAGTTACTAAAATATCGTGTATAGATGGAATTTATTTTAAAAATATATACAGAACTGGAAGATTTATAGATAAAGCCTATTATTACAGAGATAGGATTAGAAATGTTCTTTTATAAAGAGTGACACGTTTCCGGAACAGAATAGGCTAGTGGTAACACTAGAGTGTACTGGATCCCATGGCATCAAGGATTCGACTTTTTCAGGGATTCCTGAGAGCGATAAATTCCGTGACAAAAAAAGAAAAAAAAAAGAAAAAAAGAGTGACACGTCAGTGGGCCGCTGTCGACACCAAAAGGTTCATCGGTACACCTTTCCGCCATACAGACGCAACTTGCCGTTCTCAGCCGCTTATTACCAACAGTCAACTCATAATCCAAACAAAGCACTTAAAAATCAAACAATAATTAAGGGTATAATAGTAAACAGTGAGCTTTTTGGTTTATGTCGGCTACTAAATAATTACAAGATAATGGAGAAGAAAAGAGTGGCCACGAAAGCCACAACATAGATGTCTTAGACCATAATTAATCCAAATATTTTAGGGTAAAATTCTGAATCTATGATTTAGTTCCTTTTTATTTTTTTTACATTTTTTAGATAAAAAATGTTTTTATGTTTTTTTATTTTAAAAATAATTTTTAAATTTTTTTAGCTAAAATCTAAAAAACATTTCTTAAAAAATTAAAAAATTTTACTATAAAACACTGTAGTTAAACCATCTTCAATAATTCACTCTATTTTTCACTATAAAATAAATTAACTTTATAATATAGTTGAATTATACTCCAATGTTATTCTATTTTAAAATAAACAGAAAATAAACAATTTATTTTATATATAAAGTAAACATATTTCTTTACTTGATTACAAAGTGAAAAATAAAGTATTATTAAAATATTTTTAATTTAAACTTTATTTTAGAATAAAAATAGAGTAAAAATATGTACATTGGTAATCCGTAGGCGAAAGTTCTTAAGAACAGTTAAGCATTTGGTTCTTAATTTTTAACTGAAAAAATTAAAGACGACTCTTAATTAGTTCTTAATTTTTTCAGTTAAAAATTAATAATCAAATCCTTAACTGTTCATAGGCCTAACTGTTCATAAGAAACTTCGCCTAAGGACGATTAATGAACGTGCTCTAAGATTGGAGAGCCATTAATCGTGTCTTTAGCCGCCTAACCTGACAACATTATATTTATTGTTTTTCTCTTGCTTTAAACAATCTCTCTCTCTCTCTATATATATATATATATATATATGTGTGGTATAGACGTAACTAGTAAAGTTACTATACGGTTGATGGAGAAAAAAGGACAGAAGTGGAATCCGATGAGCCCTATTAAGGAAAGGCGATATAGAGGGATAAGGATGAGGAAGTGGGGAAACTGGGTGGCTGAGATAAGAGAGCCCAACAAGCGATCACGGATCTGGCTTGGTTCCTACAAAACCGCTTTTGCTGCGGCGCGAGCTTACGACACAGCCGCGTTTCTCCTACGTGGTCCCTTGGCCAGGCTTAATTTTCCCGAACAAGTCTTACGGGACATAAACGCCGTTGGTGGAGACATGTCTGCGACTTTTATACGGCAGAAGGCGGCGGAGGTGGGAGCTAGAGTCGACGCGGAGCTTCGGACCGAGAGTTCTGTATCAGTGGACAAACCAGGCAAGAATAAGTTGCCGGAGGCTGAGAGGCAAAATGGATTGTAATTTATAGTTGGGTATGTTCGGGAAAAGAGTCAAAACAGAGGTTCTTATTATATCTTTGCTCTGACATAGTTAAGGAAATAAAATGTTTACAAACGTTGTCGCCCTACTTAATAATAGTGGATTCGTAATTTCTCCATTTCTAATATTCTAGCTACCTAAAATTATGAAATTACTTGTTTAATAGTGTGTTTCTTATGTTTCAGATTTATTGTACTCGTTATATTATTCAGATTACATTGGATGATACAAGCGTCTAAACCTAACTCACTGTATAATCCTGCCCTTGAATCCTAACCATTTAAGCCAAAGTCAGTAGATGAAAGCAGGATATTGCTATGATGAAACAATATATGGAATGATATTTTCAGGCGAGTACATAGGGTCTTAAGGGTAACTGTGAATTTGATAATAAAAATAGTATGCAAGGAAAGTATTCTGTGAAACATTTCTTGTTATTGTTAGTATTTTTCACAGCTTTGGTTTTGTGAGTAGGATTTCTGATATGAATATGACCAAGCCATGGATGAAAAAGGCTTACTTGTAACAGAGGGATCAATGATTCATGGGTTTGTGCAAAACTTGGAAAATCAGACACAAAGGATTAATAGTACACGAGGAAGATGTGCTTTTTGGTGTTCGGGTAAAACAACCGGTCGAACGAGCAGAAGATCAAGGACGAGCTGGATGGAAGAGCTCATCAGAACGGAATCAGACGGGCTCTTAAGGTCGGGTTAGGCTGACCTGGTTGAACAAACTCATTACGTCAAGAATGAGCATGAACGATCGTCTAAGTATTGACCAATCACAAAAACTGTCAAATTTCTTTTCATATCTTTCAAACTTTTAGTCAAAATGCTTTATTCTTTGCTTTGGTCTTCCACAATGTGGAAACTATATAACGCCTTGGACAAGTTCTGCTTAAAGGGTCATCCATCTTTAAAATCAAAAACTATTTTGCGTCTTTAAATTTTGAGAGTAAATCTCAACATGTTTTTCGTGAACAATACCGGCCTTGGTGTGAAGCTGAAACCATAGTAGGATCAAGTGATCTTCCATCCTCACTTGTGTCATCATTATATCAATCTGACATCATCATCAACTGTCATATGTCAGTCGTAATCCCTAGATCTAAACAATCTCGTGAGAAAGATGTCTGAGGGTGTTTGTCTTAGGATTCCACATCCTTGAGTTTTGCTTGAACGAGTAGAGCAGTTGGGTTTAGGATTCAATATACTTATGTCTAAGGTTCCACGCTTGATCAAGTCGTCTTGGGTTATCCCTTTATTCTTCCTAAGATCCAGTCCTATTTAGGAGCATGTTAAGTGGTATCTCAGCAATCTCGATCATCTAATCATCTTTTCATATTCTTCTCATTTTCTTTTCCCACTTTATAACTAAATGGTAAAACCAGTTAAAAGAGATATTCAAGAAAAGCCAAAAACAAAAGACTGTGAATCAAATTAGAAAAAAAAAAACAGAAAATCTTGTTCAGAATCTAAGTTTTTTTTTTCTTATTTTTCTATCTATCTTTACTTAGTCGCTTTGTATTGTGTATTCTAGGCTACAAGAACATTTTGAGGATTGCTAAGTGTGAGACTAATAAGAGAGTTGAGTGGACCACTTAAGTGAACAAAACAGAGACAAAGATTTGTGAGTTTTCTTTTATACGAACCGTTTTTTCAGGAACCATTTCCAAACATGAAGAAAACGATAGAAACACTAGTGGAAGTACTCAACAAAATGCACCTAATCTGTTGATGGAACCTTTGATGGCTCAGATCCAGCTTCGTGTGATGACAAGGGAATTGGAAGATGTCCATCAGAGACTTGACCAAGTACAAGAAGAATTACAATAAAGAAAAACTAACGACCGTGATCGAAGAAGTGATAGAGTAGTAAACCAACGATATAACACTGAAGAGGTTGATGCCTACTATAATCAAAATGATCGAGAATCTCAGTGAAATAAAGAAAATCAAGACGTGGTTGAGATACTAGAGATCAAGAGGACTCTCTTGGAAGACTGAATATGAAGTTTCCACCTTTTCTGAAAAGAATGATTCGGATGCATATATGGAATGAGAAAAGAAAGTGGAACTAATATTTGATTTCAAAAGTTTCAACAAAGCTGAGAAGGTTAAGATTTCATATACTGAGTTTCAAGACTAAGCAATCAAGTGTTGGAATCAGTTGTTCACTATGAAGAGGCGCAATGGAAAATTTCATGGGCTGAGACAAAAACGATCATGAGAAAGAGATTTTTGCCAAGTCATTACTATCGAGAGCTACACCATATGCTGAGGAGACTTGCAAAGGAAGTAGGAGTGTGTAAGAGTACTATCAAGAGTTGGAATCACTGATGTTCAAGGTATGTCTGGATGAAGATCATGAAGCCACATCCAAGACATATTTGAGATAGAGCATATGTGGAAATGGAAGAACTTCTTCACAAAACTAACTTGGTTAAGAAGCAACTGAAGAGGAACAACATGAGGCCGATTTTGGTGGCTAGTTCTAAGCCATTTTACCAAAACGAATTTAGGCTAAGTTACTCAAAACCATGCATTGAAGGAAAACCCAAAGAAGAGAACAAACCGATCAGTATTGGACTAACTTTAGTTGATCAAATACCGTCGCTGCTTCTTTGGTCCAACGGTATTTGTCTTTCTTCAGTAAAGCCGTTAGGGGTATTGCAATGAGTTCATAACCTTTAAAATAATTTATATAGTACTCCGTTAAGCCCAAGAACCCACGCAATTCCTTCGCATTCTTAGGTTCAACCCATTCAACCCTTTATCTTCCATGTATAAACAATCACTCCATCCTCCGAGAACACATGACCTAAGTACTCAATGCTTCTACTCCCAAACTAACATTTTTTCATGTTAGCATATAAGTTGTGCTTCCCCAACAACCCAAGAATAATGTCAAGATGTTTACCATGCTCCTCTTGATCACTACTGTAAACCAGTATGTTGTCAAGGAAGACGAATACAAACTGGCGGCCGGCTAGGCGCTTAACCAAGCGAAACCGAAACGATTGTACCCAAATCGGTGCGATAACTCGGGAACCCGGTCCAGGCGGTGAATTTCGGCCAAATCGGTCAAATCGCTTAACTTTTGGTTTAATGTTCGGCTATTTTTTTTATTTCAAATGCTGGCTACTTAAATACGATCTCGTTTTGTTAAAGATAATAACTAAAAACTAATAAAAATAATAACTAAAAAATGGGCCATCAAACGTGGCTTAGGGTTAAAGTTTAATAGTTATTGTATCATCGTGCCTTCTTCTCTTCTTAACATCTCTGTTTTTTTTCCTCAACCAGCAATCCTAATCAAAAGGTGACTTTTAATTTGCATATCTCTGTTCGTTCGATCCTCTTTTGCTCTTGCTCTTCACTTTTGACTTGAGTTTCAATTTTTTTTTGTCTACAGCTTTACATGGCTTCTG
This sequence comes from Moricandia arvensis, assembly GCA_905132765.1. Lineage (NCBI taxonomy): Eukaryota > Viridiplantae > Streptophyta > Magnoliopsida > Brassicales > Brassicaceae > Moricandia > Moricandia arvensis. The sequence continues at coordinate 75,490 of CAJHQP010002052.1, forward strand.
AACATGTGGCTCCCACGACCGAAACTTCACTGAAGAGAAACTCTAGTGACATTGGATGGGAATATGGGATATTGTGTGATCCAAAGAATCCAGATAGAGTTAAATGCAAGCTATGCTCAAAAGAAATGTCTGGAGGTGTGTATTGGATCAAAGAGCATGTTGCTCATATCTCAGGAAACGTCACTGCATGTCCCAAGTCGTTGAAAGTTGATCAGGATAAATGTAAAAATGCCATAGTAGAAGCAAAGAAGAGAAATTTGGCCAAAAAACATGAAGGTGATATGCTAAGAGCTGAAGTGAACATAGATATGCAGAAGCATGAAGATGAACTAGAAGAAAACTTTGGGACTCTAAAACAGCGCAGGTTTCAAGGTCCTATGGATAAGTTTGCAACAACTATCAATCCTGAAGCTCCTCTTGGTACACAAATGAGACAACAAAACATCAATGATTCACTTTTCAAGGAAAAAACTCATCAAGTGCAGCAATATTGTTCTAGATGGATATATCAATCAGGTATTCCTTTCAATGCCATTGATAATGATGCTTTTAAAATGTTTTGTGAGGCTCTTTGACAATTTGGACCTGGTTGGGTTCCTCCAACTCAATATCAGTTAAGAGAACCACTGTTAAAAGAGGAAGAAGAAAGAACTAGGGAGCTATTAAAAAGTCAAGAGGCAGAATGGGATAGATACGGTTGTTCTATCATGACTGATGGATGGACTGATAGGAAAAAGAGGAGCATAATGAATTTGTGTGTTAATTCTAGAGGAGGAACATGTTTTCTGTCTTCAAAAGATGCTTCTACAGAATCTCACACAGGATTATACATTTTTGAGTATATTGATAGATGCATTGGAGAAGTTGGAGCTCATAAAGTTGTTCAAGTAGTAACTGATAATGCTCTCAATAATGTGGCAGCATCAAAGATGCTTAAAGAGAATAGGCCAAATATTTTTTGGACAGGTTGTGCTGCACATACGATTGATTTGATGCTTGAAGGAATTTCAAAGTTGCCTAAGTTTGCAAAAATCATTGATCAAGCTAAAGCTCTTACGATTTTCATGTATGCTCATCATAAAACCTTAGCAATGATGAGATCACATACCAAGAAAAGGGATATTGTTCGGCCAGGAGTTACAAGATTTGCTACATCCTTTTTGACACTATAAAGCTTATTGGAAAAGAAGATTCAACTAAAAGCAATGTTTAACAGTGAAGAGTGAGACGCATGCAAGCATTCACAAAGTAAGAAGGGAAAAGACAGTTTCTTAACTGTTATGAGTTCTTTATTCTGGAATGGTGTGATATTTGTGCTAAAGATTTTTGGACCTTTAGTAAAACTTCTTAGAGTTGCTGATGGAGAGAAGAAACCTTCAATGGGTTTTATTTTTGGAGAGCTCTCAGAAGTAAGGAGTAAGATTAAGTTAGCTTGTAATGACTTGGAGAGAAACTACAAACCTATTTTTGATATCATCGATGAGAAAATGAAAGGTCGGTTGGATTCTCCTCTGCACATGAGTGCTTATTTACTGAACCCATTCTACTTCTAAAAGGACACAACCATTGAGCATGATCAGATGCTAATTGATGGATTTGTAAGTTGTGTTGAGACGTTTTACCATGGTGAGTACGAGAAACAAGATCAAGTCGTAAACGAAGAGTTCAATATCTATAAGACAAAATCTGGTGCTTTTGCGAGAGGAATAACTGTGAGAGGATGTTCACAAAACGATAACAAATTTGATCCAGGTATCCTTTTGAATTATAAAATGTCATTCTTCTTTGATCAACCATTTTTTCTCATTTTAATTTATATTTTAGGTAGTTGGTGGTCAATACATGGTTGTCATGTACCAGCATTGCAAAAGTTAGCAACCAGGATTCTATCTTTAACATCTAGTTCATCTGGTTGTGAAAGGAATTGGAGTGCTTTTGAAGGGGTTGGTGTTTACTGGTTGTATATATATATATGCCTATTTTCTGAATTTTTTTTGTTGACTTTGTGGGGTTTTCCTTACTTCTTTCTTGCAGATACATACTAAAAAGAGGAATAGACTAGATGTTAATCGACTTAACAGTCTAGTTTATGTCCAATTCAATGCCAAGTTGTTCAACAAACAAAAAAGGATCAAAGATAAAGATGTTGATGTTATTCTTGACGATGGAGATGAAAATAACGCAGAAGAATGGCTTGTGGATTCACTTGAGATTGACGTAGTGCTTAATGACGAACCTGGTTACCAAGTTCCAAATGATATTAATTCTGATGAAGAGCATGACATGGTCAATGACATTGAATTTGAATCTGATAATGAACAGGTGGTAAATGTGGGTGGGATTGCAGTCGAAGAAACTTAGTGCTTTTGGTTTGCCTTAGACGTTTAGGTTTTTATATTTTATTGAACATTAGTTTATTTGAATTTTATGGTTTTATTGAACTTTGACAGCTTCTTGTTTTATCATATTATAACAGAGTTTTTGTTATTATGTTTTAGTTTTACTTAGAATATCTTTGAAACTGTATATAAGTCTCTTTTGTATTTTTCTAGTTATATTGACTTTGAAAAATTTACTATACTAAAATACAATATAAACCTAAAAATAATGAAATAACATATGAATATATCGATAAATCTAGGCCCCGATTAATACGCCTAGGCGCTAGACCCCTATTGAACGTCTAGATGCCGCCTAGCAATTTTTAGAACATTGGGTGCATATAATGACGGAACACCTTGTTTATCAGTGATTGGAAAGTATCCAGTGAATTTAAAAGACCAAACGCCATCACGAGGAACTCGTAGTGTCCATCATGAGTTTGAATGGTTGTATTTGGGACATCTTTGGCCTTCACCAATATCTGATGGTACTCGGACCTTAAGTCGAGTTCCAAAAACACTTTGGGTTTGTGCAATTCATCTAAGAACTGGTATATCATCGGAATAGAGTATTTATCCACAATGGTAACCTTGATGAGAGCTTGATAATTCACGTAAGATTTCAAACTGCCATATTTCTTCCTTACCAACAACACATGACTCGAAAACGAGCTTGAACTGTCTCGAATGATCCCAACCGCAAGCATCGATGCAATCTGTCTTTCAATTTTTTTTGTGCTTGAGGACTTCGAAATGGCCTGACACTTACTGGACTAGCCCTGGGAGAAAGTGTGATAACATGTTCTTTACCTAGAGATAGAGGAAGGATCTGTGATTGAGCAAAAACGTGAGCATGGCTTAAGAGCAACTTCTGCAAATGACATGGTATCAAGACTAGCAATGACTTCTCTTCTACTAACAGACCCCATACTCTACAAGCATTTCTTCTCCTTCTCTCTCGAGTGTCTTCCAAATAGTCTTTGTTGAAATCGCAGCCGTGGGAAGCTTGGGATCTCCCTGAAACGTGATTGTTTTGCCCTCCAATTATCCCTTTTATCCTCTGTAGCTTCAAGATACTCTCATTTCTCCCAACGTGTCAAGCCACTATACTCCGAGGATCACATCAGCTATACCTAACTCCAGCGGCATGAAGCACGTCGTGATAGTACAACCATTTTATCTTCAACTATATATCCCATATCATCCTCTTCCCATCCATTTATTTCAGGAACCATGTTCGAACATGAAGAAGACAATACAACCACTAGTACTCAACAAAATGCACCTAATCTATTGATGGAACCTTTGATGGCTCAGATCCAGCTTCGTGTGATGACAAAGGAATTGGAAGATGTCCATCAGAGACTTGACCAAGTACAAGAAGAATCACAACAAAGAAAAACTAACGATCGTGATCGAAGAAGTGATAGAGTAGTAAACCAACGAGATAACACTGAAGAGGTTGATGCTTACTATAATCAAGATGATCGAGAATCTCAGTGAAATAAAGAAAAACAAGACGTGGTTGAGATACTAGAGATCAAAAGGACTCTCTTGGAAGACTGAATATGAAGTTTCCACCTTTTCTGGAAAGAATGATTCGGATGCATATATGGAATGAGAAAAGAAAGTGGAACTAATATTTGATTTCAAAAGATTCAACAAAGCTGAGAAGGTTAAGATTTCATATACTGAGTTTCAAGACTAAGCAATCAAGTGTTGGAATCAGTTGGTCACTATGAAGAGGCGCAATGGAAAATTTCATGGGCTGAGACAAAAACGATCATGAGAAAGAGATTTGTGCCAAGTCATTACTATCGAGAGCTACACCATATGCTGAGGAGACTTGCAAAGGAAGTAGGAGTGTGGAAGAGTACTATCAAGAGTTGGAATCACTGATGTTCAAGTTATGTCTGGATGAAGATCATGAAGCCACATCCAAGATATAGTTGAGATAGAGCATATGTGGAAATGGAAGAACTTCTTCACAAAACTAACTTGGTTAAGAAGCAACTGAAGAGGAAGAAATGAGGCCGATTTTGGTGGCTAGTTCTAAGCCATTTTACCAAAACGAATTTAGGCTAAATTACTCAAAACCACGCATTGAAGGAAAACCCAAAGAAGAGAACAAACCGATTAGTATTGGAATAACTTTAGCTGATCAAATATCGTCGCTGCTTCTTTGGTCCAACGGTATTTGTCTTTCTTCAGTAGAGCCGTTAGGGGTATTGCAATGAGGCCATAACCTTTAAAATAATTTATATAGTACTCCGTTAAGCCCAAGAACCCACGCAACTCCTTCGCATTCTTAGGTTCAACCCATTCAACTATTGCCTTTATCTTCCATGTATAAACAATCACTCCATCCTCCGAGAACACATGACCTAAGTACTCAATGCTTCTACTCCAAAACTAACATTTTTTCATGTTAGCATATAAGTTGTGCTTCCCCAACAACCCAAGAATAATGTCAAGATGTTTACCATGCTCCTCTTGATCACTACTGTAAACCAGTATGTTGTCAAGGAAGACGAATACAAACTGGCGCATATAATGACGGAACACCTTGTTTATCAGTGATTGGAAAGTATCCAGTGAATTTGAAAGACCAAACACCATCACGAGGAACTCGTAGTGTCCATCATGAGTCTGAATGGTTGTATTTTGGACATCTTTGGCCTTCACCAATGTCTGATGGTACTCGGACCATTAGTCGAGTTCCAAAAACACTTTGGGTTCGTGCAATTCATCTAAGAACTGGTATATCATCGGAATAGAGTATTTATCCATAATGGTAACCTTGATGAGAGCTTGATAATTCACGTAAAATTTCCAACTGCCATATTTCTTCCTTACCAACAACATATGACTCGAAAACGAGCTTGAACTGTCTCGAATGATCCCAACCGCAAGCATCGATGCAATCTGTCTTTCAATTTTTTTTGTGCTTGAGGACACCGAAATGGCCTGACACTTACTGGACTAGCCCTGGGAGAAAGTGTGATAACATGTTCTTTACCTAGAGATAGAGGAATGATCTGTGATTGAGCAAAAACTTGAGCATGGCTTAAGAGCAACTTCTGCAAATGACATGGTATCAAGACTAGCAATGACTTCTCTTCTACTAACAGACCCCCATACTCTACAAGCATTTCTTCTCCTTCTCTCTCGAGTGTCTTCCAAATAGTCTTTGTTGAAATCGCAGCCGTGGGAAGCTTGTGATATCCCTGAAACGTGATTGTTTTTCCCTCCAATTATCCCTTTATTCTATGTAGCTTCAAGATACTCTCATCTCTCCCGACGTGTCAAGCCACTATACTCCGAGTATCACATCAGCTATACCTAACTCCAGCGGCATGAAGCACGTCGTGATAGTACAACCATTTATCTTTAATTGTATATCCCGTCTCATCCACTTCCCATCCATTGTCACTCCCCCTACGACAAGTACTTCGTACCTCGCCGTCTCCTACGGTTTAAGTCCCAATCTCAACGCCAATTATTCAGAGATGAAGTTGTTGGAGGCCTTACTGTCTATAAGGACGACTACATTCTCTCCCAAAACTTGACTTCGAAGCTTCATCATTCTTGAAGAAGAAAGTCCCACCACCGATTTGATCATGAGTTCAGAGACTTCTACCCCAAGCTCCATATCTTCTTCCTTTAACCTGTTAAGTTCCTCATCAAGCTCTGCATCCTTCCCGTCTTCATATGATATCATCACCATCAACTCTGGTTTAGGATAGACGTGATTCGCATGGTACCTCTCATTACATAGCTAACACAAACCCTTGCCTCTCTTCTCCGCAATCTCATCTAGAGTAAGTCAACGCAACAACGGTTTGACTCGGTTGTGGACCATCATGGTCTTACTTGCGGATCCATAAGGCTGATGTTTTGGGTTACCCGATAAGTTATTGGGCCTATTTTGTTGTTTGGAGGCCCACTCCCTGATCTTGGGAATATTCTTCTGTTCTCGTCGAGGCCATTTCCTCTTGAAATGACCACTCTTCCACCATCTTTTTCGTACTCATCATCTTCTTCGGATGTCAAAGCTGCTCAAATATTCGTACCCCTGCTCGAATTTTTTGTTCTAATCCCATCATTAAGGCCATTTCCAGCATCAACTCCAGTATCTCTAGAGTGTTAGTGGCCAACGATATAAAATCCCGACAAGATCCTTCACCGTCCCTATCTCAGTAGATGTTCTCTGGCCGCCGTGTTAGGTACCAAGGAGAACTGACTCAATACCCAAAACTTCATTTGGTCCCAGTTAAAGAAGGGGTTTCTGCCACGCTCTCATTGATACCATTGAAGAGTTTCTCCGTGAAAACACATACATACAACTCAAAGTATTACTCCACATGTAGGACCCAATTTTCGGCGTTTTAACTTTCGAAAATTGGATCTCCATTCGACGAGTCAGGGTCTGGTGCAGATCGGGGTCATACTGCTGTGTGGGTTAGTGATCAACGCACTTCCCCTCCGATATGTCTCCCATTCGCTCCTTCGCGCTCTTTTAAGTGTCACCGCTCCCGTTAGACCTCGTTCCTCATTTGAAGGCCCTAAGCTAGGGAAGATCGCAACGCTTGATGGCGTCCGTTCAGTCATGTGTCCCTTTCCCTTATCCTCCATCAATTTCTTCCTTTTGTACTTGTCTTCAGCACGTTGTTCTGCTGCTGCATCTGTTGCTGCGTCGTGAGGATAGCCTGCTAAATAAGAGTCATTTGTGACATAATTTTCCAACAAAGCGAGTTGCGTAGTGGATTGTTGCAACGTATCACTCGGTGGTTTCGGATATGTTCTCTTAGGCAGCATCTTCTTCCTTTAGATTTTTGAATGCTATGATACCAAGTTGTTATGTGAAAACAGTGATTTCTGAATAATACTGAGATATATTGATCAATAACATTTACAAGTAGAGTCATAAGGAGTCTCTCTCTCTCTCTACTTGAAAAATGATCAACCAATTGATATTCAAACCTTACAACCCTACTCGTTACTTATACTATAAAGTTGCACCTTGTTTCTTTGTGCGTACTGCGTGAGCTCCAAGCAGAACATAGCATGTGCACCTCCCACTTCACACACACACACACACCTCCTTCTTGAGCCAACACCCCATGTGAAATTGTCACGTAGTCGGCAATATCTTTAATTCATCTAGAAGCATGTCTTTTGAAGAACCAGCCTTCACTAGGCCAAATTAGTAGCATGAGAATTTCTATTCAGTTTGGGCCTTCCTTTTCGAGTACTGATAAAGGATGGGGGAATCAATGCTTCAAACGTATCAATTTGATCTAAAGTATTGCAAAATGCTAAAGTCTCTACCAACTCATCCACAAAACCTTCAATATTCGGATGCACACGGGTGCGAGTTACTTGAAACTTTAGCAAATCCATTGGCATCTTTGACTGTAATAGAGAGGATCCACTCTATGTTCGTCTTTAGCAATTGTCACAAACTGAACCAAGACGCATGAGACAGCCTCATGGCTCATGCTCGAATCAAGAGTCAGTTGATGGCTACTACTTCTGAAAAACGTTATTATCAGGTATTGTGTTTTTAACTTTCTCTCTCACGTTCCACATCGACATTAAAACAAATCTTTATTGTATGTCTATGGCAGAGATTCATACCAAAGCCTCAGGTTGGGATATGTTACTCGGGGAATGAAATACAAAACTGGTTCTGCTACCAAAGACTAGGAGTTCACTAGAAATCACATTGCATTCGCATTGGTGTGACACTAACTTTGTTGAACTTGCCTTATCTTTAGTTGTCTCATTCAAAGACTATGAAGACCGTGAAAAGCGTTTCTCTGTAAAGTGTTATAGCAAATTTGAGAACCAAGATGGTTCCTTCACAAGATTTGACTTCACTCTTGCAGTGGAACGAACCGTGTGGATCACTTAGCCATGAACCAAAAAAGCTCACTTCTGACAATTTTTGTATGGGACACAAAAGTTGTTTCCACATCAAGATACGCCATGGAGAGAGTAGCAGTTGCTGTTACACTAAGGCTTCGTTTGAGTTCTATGCGACGGATGATGAAACAAAGAAGAAGTTCAAGACTTGTGACATGGTTAAATGTGGGATGAGTGTAGTGTATGTTCCTGATGATGATAGTTATATGTTGTTAAAGAAGACAAATCTGGTTCAATTTAGTTCGAAGACTGAACCAAGCTGTTGTCATTATCATGGATGACGTCACACTCAAGAGAGGACAATGCCAAGTTGGTGGTGGTGATGAACAAGCAGATTGCAAGAGAACGAAGGAGGGGGAGATTTTGTAATTTTATACGTTGACTATTAACTTCAAATCAGCTAGTCTTTTACTAATTGCAAGAAATAAAACCCGAATAAGTTTTAAAATATCAGAGTTCATTTTTAGTTGATGTAAATATTTGAATCTGTTTTCAAGTAGAATATTTTTATACAGAGGTTCCGGTGAAAGTATTGCATAATAAAAATGATAGCAATCCGTAATCGTTTATAGAGAAAACGACTTAAATGCCACAACTTTTTTTCTTAAAAAAAGTAAGGAGAAAGGTTTCAAAATAACAACTATTATTCTAACGATAATTTATGACAAAAGTAGAATATAAAGAAAAAAGTTAAATAACAAAACTCTTATTTCGATAGCATTTTTTAAATATTAAATCATAAATACTACTCACTAAATTTAAACCTAAATATTTTTAAAAAAATAATGATATTTGGAATTTTTTTTTCTTTTTCTATGCTAGTTTTGGAATAAAAATTAGTGATATGTGAGGTTATTTCTCTTTTTATTTATTTATTTTTTTGACGACATATTTCTCTTTTTGTTTAAAATTTATTAAATTATTTTAAGCATTAATATTTTTTATTTGAAATATATTTCGACATGTTATGTCGACTGGGAAATTCTAAATAGCGGTCCACGCGGAAACGGATGTCGGCCAGAGTGGACTATGCGCTGGTGGCAATGATATATGGTTATGGATGGATGGATGGTCTCAAAAGAAAGTGATGAAACTCGCGCCAAACTAACAAAAGGAGAAACGTCTCACATCTGATTGCCCAAATCTGTTGAGTCCTTCTAAAAAAATTACATTAAATATTAACGTATTAGTTCACAAAATTACACATAAATATACTTTTAAAATCACCATCACCAAAATAACGTGCTAATTGCCATCACAGATTTAAACCAGTACCCTTTTTGTCATTTCTTGATAATATCAACCTCAAAAACTATTTTGATACGCTGGATATTTTATTGTATTTATTCAAGCTGGTCGGTTAGATATTTTATTTATATATTTTGAATGAAAATGGAATAAAATAACTAAAAAGAAAGTAACAACTAAAGAAGCACGGAATATAAAAAAAAATATCAACAAATATAAAAGAATGGAACAAGCGTCAAGCAAAGAATACAACAAGCAACCTAAAAGGGGAGGAAGAAGAAGATGACTAATCGCGAGGAAGACGATGCAGCTCCTGAACTGTGTATAAGAGTTGAAGAACATGGAGTTGAGAAATTAGGTCACTATATTAAACTTAGTGAAGAATCAGAGAGAGAAGCAGAGCAGGGAGAGGAACAAGATTCATCACCTTCTTCTTCTTCATCTTCTTCTTGTGGAGGGAAAAGATCTATTTGGTTCTGGATCAAGCTTGCTCTTCTCCTTGTCTTTCTATCTGCTTTGGCTCTCGCGGCTTACAAATGGCTCGTTCCTTTAATCATGGACAAGGTTCGATTCTTCCTCCATCTTAAAACATAACTATCTGCATCTTGCATCTTGCATCTTGTATCTTTTATTTATCAATTGGGCTTGATTAGGGTTTCAACACTAAGTACTGTACACAAGTCTGTGTAATGCAACTGTTCTTGTAATGTTGAGAGTAGGTTCCTTTGTAAGATTCTTTCTTGTGACTTTGAACTCTGTGTAGCTCCAACTAGATCAATCTCTTATAGAGTAAAAGTATTTGTAGATAATTTTCTATGGTTGCCTGTTTTGTCTAATCAGTAACAATCTTTAGCTCTGTTACTAATCATGGCATTATCATTTTTTCAATCATGTTGTTTGCAGGAGCTTATCCCTATCATAAAATGGGAGATGAAGACATTCACACACCCTGTGTTAGGTCTAGTTGTATTCACTACCATGGCACTACTCCCTGTAATACTTTTTCCGTCTTTGCCGTCAATGTGGGTGGCTGGGATTACATTTGGTTTTGGATATGGCCTTCTCCTCACTTATCCAGCTATAGCTATAGGTGTATCTCTTCCTTACTTCATCAGCTATCTCTTCTGCGACAAAATCCAAGTATGTGTTTCATTATGTCCTTAGTAACAACTATAGAATCGGGATTCAGCAAAAACAATAAGTACAAATTAATTTCAAGAACGCGAATTAAATCTTTTAAAATAGTCTCTTACACACTTGCTTGATCCGAATTAATGTCACACACGATTCCGCAAAAATTGCTTCCTAACTTACCCACCTAGCATGACTCAATACATGTTGATCACGTCTCTTATGGAACTTCAAAACCTTTTGTGTTTTCCTCTGAGAATTACAAGTCAAAAAGCTAGTAGATCTTAGTTAAAAGCAAAATATATATAACACCATATTTTCCTCTTATCCAAAATATTATTTTCTAAATTCTTGTAACACTAAATCTTTCTATTTGTGATTTAAGATCTTTGTGTTAGCTTGTCACACATGTTTTAAAGACTTTTTTCATTCTTTGAAAGTGTGTTATGGCATACATGAACCAAAATTATATCACTGCACCAAGCTCATGTTTCTTGAGCTCTATCTTTTTACTGAAACTAAAATTATGTTTTGCAGGGTTGGTTAGAAAGATATCCGGACCAAGCTGCGATGCTGAGAGCTGCTGGTGGAGGCACTTGGTTTCACCAGTTTCGAGCAGTAACATTAATCCGGATATCACCATTCCCTTACGTTGTGTATAACTACTGCGCTGTTGCAACTGGTGTGAAGTACGGTCCGTACATGGCTGGTTCTCTCTTGGGAATGGTGCCAGAGAACCTTGTAGCTATTTATACGTGAGTTTGTGACAACGTCTTTGCTGATGGTTAAAGGTTTAGTTTGGTGTTCTGATAGTTTGTTTTGGTGTGTTTTTTTTCAGAGGGACTCTTATAAGGAAATTGGTAGATGCATCAACTGAGGATCAAAAGGGGATGTCGGTTCTTCAGATTGTTCTCAACATTTTTGGGTTTGTTGCTACTGTGTTGACAACTGTTTTCATCATGAAGTATGCGAAAAGACAGCTTGAAGCTATGAAGAAGAAAGAGGAAGCTTTGTTGTTGCAGTAGTCGCAACAACCTTGGAAGCTTTTGTGTATGCTTCTTCTACCCAACGTACAGGTTCGGTCCAAGTTGTGAAAGAACTCTCCTTCTTTGGTCCTTGGTCCTTGGTCCTTGGTCCTTGGTCCTTGGTCCTTGGTCCTTGGTCCTTGGTCCTTGGTCCTTTCACTTCTATTTGTCTAATTGAGATATATAGTGACTAACTAATACAGAATATTTAAACTTCTATGTAAACCAGATATGGTCGGATAGAAATGTTTCTTTGAATAACTTCTGGTCTGATCAAAATTTGGTTTAATTGTATAGGCAATTGACAAAAAAATCTCTAACACAAATGGTGTTCTATATGTTTTGTGTTTTTTCTTCTCTTTTTGATGTTTGAAAGAAAAAATATAGATTGAAGAAAATTGCTTATTTGAATCATTAATTATTTGTTTTTAAAGAAAAATTTCTGTGAATTTAATATAAAAATAACTAAAAAGAAATAAGAGAGAGACACATTTTATGAGAATCGATTCTTCACCGATGTACTCAATAAAAATGATGAGAAAATTTATAACATATGGCAATGTTTTAGTGAAAAGAAGCAAAATATATCTGGATCGCTAATTAATTACTAAAGTTTTATTGTTTTCTGAGAAACCTGCTCACTTGCAACCGTTGCTGGTGCTCTAAATTATTTTATAAGAGCATCAGTAGTGAAGATTAAACTGGTTTCTCTTAATTAATATAATAACAAAAAAAATAAAGAAAGAGAATCAAGAATGTTGAGAATTGCATTTTTGTGGAGAAACCAAGAAAAAAAATTGAGAGATTCCATGCCACATATAAACTTTTTAGTGGTTAGATGTTGAAAACAAATAAAAAAATGTGTAATTAGTTGTTACATTTTTATTGTTTTGAAGAGATCCGTTTACTTATAACCAATGTTAGTGGTCTAAGTTAATTTTAAAAAAAATTCTAATCTATTAATTTATCATCTTATTTTTATCTATTATTAACAAGTCATAATAGAATCACTTAAGAAATTAGTTAATATGACATATTTGATTACATACATTAATAATAAACCAGCTATAAATTTGATTTTATTAGTTATAATAAAATATGTTGCTAAAGAATTTAACAAAATCTTTCTTAAAAATTAAAATATTTATTTATAAAATAATGCATTAATAAATTTCGTAATTAATAATATAATATTATTATAATAAATGTTAACTAAGATTTTATTATAATAAAAAAAGAAAATAAAAATTCTACACTGATTTTTATAAATTCTATAAAATATTTCTGAATTATATAAAAATAGCAGTGCTACAGAAATTAAATATGATAAACTATATTAAATAGGTTAATTAAAAAAATATATTTTTTTAGTTTTTCTTTTAAATAAATTATCACTCATCATTAAAATCGGTTAAAATTTGTAACCTATTTAATATTTTTATACAAAATAAATGTATTAACATAGGTTAAATTTATTTATCTACAGCCTTCTATTTATTTTGAAACTCTCAACAATATACTTTTTAAAATGTTTGTATAAAAAATATAATAATATATAATAAACTTTAGTTCATATACTAGTTTAAAAAATCTTATTAGAAAGCTAAGAAATTTTAGTAATGCATTTAAAAAATTAATAAAAAATTAAATTTAAATTTAAATTTTTAATTCTAATTAAAACAAAATCTGTTGAGAAAGTTTTTAAAATAGTACCAAATATTCAAATATTTCATTTATAAAATAATAGATTAAATGTTGTAACAAAAAATATTCAAAATTAATTTAATGTTCCCAACTCAAAAATAATTGTATAATTTTCTAAAGTTTTATTGACAAAATATAAAATTTTGGAAAATAGATATTTAAACTCAAAATCATAATATTGCAAATTTTACAAAGGATAAAATCATAGATAGTAAAGAATAAATTTTTGAAATGTACTTCGAAAAAAACTATTTATATATGTTGTAAAAGTTAAAGCAATCTTATATTTTGAAGTCTTATTTTTTAAAAATATAAAGCTTAATATCATAACATCCAAAAATATCCTATATCAATAAAATTTACTAAAATAATATGATAGATACTACTATGTATAAAATTTACTAAATAATAGGGCTATATTATTTAAACAAAATGGTGTTTTTACTTTTAAATCTTGTAAAATACTAAAATGATATATGTTAAAGTATATTTTCTTATACACAACATGTAAATATAAATGATCTTAAATATATTTATTGTTTAAAATATAAATAAATAAAATTTAAAATGTATTATATGCAAAATGTATAAATTAAAAAACATATTTTAAAGGATGTTCTCTATTTGATTATTTCATATGACTATTTTATTGTACCTAACTCAAAAATATAGATGTAAGTAATAAGAATTAATAACAGAGTAGTAAACAAATCATTATATATTAATAATGTTGAATAAGAAAAATAAAAAATAATATTATAGAGTTACACAATATATAACACTAAAATGGAAATTATATATTTAAAATATTTGTAATAATATCAAATACATTTATAAAATAGAAAAATATTTGCACAGACGTGCGTGTTAAAATCTAGTTAGTACTTAAAATCATATCTTTTTGAACAAACTAGCCTTACACTTGCTTCAGATAAACCCTTTTCAATCACACTTAATGTTTTTGACCACATTTTGAAATCCATATAGCTTTGTTAACTCTTTCTTAGATATTTGACCATTTCTTATTTTTATGTAAGCTTCCATTTAAGAGATGATCACCTAGTGGCTTTGAGAAAGAAAATTATTTGATTAATCCTCTTCATTTTATGATTTTATATTTCTTTAGAAAAAGAAAGCTCACCGAGGATGTGTTTGGCTTCACAACTGAGTGATTTGGATAAACTGACATAACGAGCTAGGTGAAACCTTGAATAATAAAAAAAAAATCGTGGTAATTAGAGTATCTCCAATTTATTTCTATTTTACCTCTATAATAGTATTTAAAGGCAAAATCATTTAAAAATATCTCTATTTTTGTCTGTAAAATAGATATTACTATTTTCTCTATTTATAAAGGAAAAAATAATATTTTTATATTTTATTTTATATTTGGAGATCTTTATTTTAGAAACCATCTATAGTATAAAGTTTTCTATTTTAAAAGTAAAAATAAATAATATATTGACGACGGTTTTAATCCGCTTCAGTGAGCTCCCTATATATATGTGTGTGTGTGTTGTGGCCTCACTAGATAACTTTTGCTATTCTCTTCTTTTCTTAGCTATTAGATGTTATATAATACTCTTTCCGTTCATATTAAGTGTCGTTGTAGAGATTTTTTTTGTTACAAAATAAATGTTGTTTTTGACTTTCGATGCAAAAATTTGTTAATGTTATAGTGCAATTTATTTTTATATTGGTTGAAACATGGTTAGGTGTATAAGTAACTGTATTTTTTTATAAAAAATATACAAAATTAATTATTTCTTTAATTCATGTGCACAAACTTAAAGTAAACAGAGAGAGAACATGTTTAAGCCTTTAAGGTATTGGAGCGGTCCTGGATATATTGGGTCCGAAGCATTTAGTTTTTTTGTTTTCCATTAAGTATTAATTTCCCAAAATATTCAAAAATGTCTGGTAAGACCATCTCTAATAGTTGTTTTTATTTTCTACTCCAAAAAATAGAGTACTTTATGTTTGTACTCATTTTGAAAAATAAATAATTCAAATGTATGATTTTCGGTTTACTTATTAATAAATTACAAGATTCATAATTTTTATAATATTAAAATTTTATGATTTATTCTATTTTATAACAATATACTATTACACCATTTATAAAACCAAGCTATGATTTTGAAATTTTAATTTTATTACAACACAATTAAAAATAAACGATGTACTAAACATATTATTTAAATGTGAAATTTATTATTTTATAATTTTATTCTGTGAAAAAATGAAATATATAAAAATGAGGGATTATCTTGTAGAAAAAATCACTTTAAAAATTGATTAAACGTGTAATGCTACTCTATATTTGGCTTATTACTGTTCACATCTCTATATTTGGTGTATATATAGATAAAGAGCACCACTGGAGATATTTTTATTCTATTAAAAGCATTTAGAGATAAAGATAAAATATTATTGGAGATTTTTTAAGGAAGCATAATTAGTATATTAGTTCTAATAGACTTAATAAAATTTGAGCTGACTTATAATCTTAAAAATCTTAATAAAAAACTTTCATTGGTTTAAATACTTTTAAATTTTATTCAAAATATATTGTTGTTCAAAAAATTAGTTTTTATTTATTTTTAATTCTATTACACTCTTTTGTTATTAAGATATAAATTTCATTACTTTTACACATAATATTAAACCTTAGAAATATTATATATACTTAATAAAAGAACCTACCACAACACACAAAAAGTATTGTACTATTTTTTAATTGTTAAGAAAAGATAGTGAAATCAAAACTAAACAAAATTATGAAAATAGTGTAAAATCTTGAAACAATTATTTTTATATGAACAAGGATCATGGAAAACTTGAAATAAAAATCAAACAAAGGTACAAAAATATGAAAACATTCATTATTAAAAAGTAAATAAATATTTAATACCAACGAAAATAAAATTTATATAAAAAACTTTAAAAGTATTTAGAAAAAACATATATATAAATATTATTTTTAGAAATAAAAGTTGTGAGAGAAAATACGAAAATACAATAATCAATAACATTTGATTAGAATTCATTAAATATCTGTTAACTATACTTAATTCTAATTTTGCTTTCTAATCTGTTTCAGAACACATTTTATGCAGGAAATTGCTGAATCCTTGTTTTTCACCGGTTATGCTTGATCGAATTTTAATAAAGGAGTAATCATTTTTTCGTTACGTAAACAGATTAGAGCAAAATTTCTTTTTAAAAGGTTCTTCAAGTGATTTTAGATGTTGCATGTACAAAGATTTGGGGTTGTTGGTCGTGTTATGACGGTACTCTAAAGAGTGTTATGCATCAACCTTCTGGTTTTCTTTGCTTTCGGTGGACTTACATGAATCCAACATGTGATTCCATAGACCATCAAAAGACATTCCAAGCAATTTTGATGAAAAAGCTTAGTGTCTTTGAATGAAAAGCTAGATTATTAAGCTTTTGCAGACATAGCTCATAAAGAGTTTTAGGCGGTAAATTGGTGGTCTACGACTTCTCTTATGTGGTGGAAATGCTGAATATGAAGCAAATGTTGATTCAAGTGGAGTGGAGTACACGTGTTGCAATTGGTTTATACTTATTTTTGTGTATTGAATGGTCAAAATTAAAATTTTAATGGGTACTGTGAATTCTCGAATTTGCTTGTGTTAGTACCCCGTTTGTAGCTTAATTGATATGACGGCAAAAAAAATTAAGCCAAATAGTAGATACAAAATTCCAAATTAATTAAAAATTAAAAACATTTTTTCATGTGGAACCCTCATGTGTTGAGGTGGACATCTTTAGAAGAGAAAAAAAACTCTCTCATTATAAATATGATTCTAAAAATTTCTTATCTTTTTAAATTTCCAAACTCCACACAAATTATGTTTAGAATAACTCTCCCTAAAAATCATACATATGACCTTAACCTACCAATAAATGGCGAATATCACTAAAACTATAAGCTTTTTGAGGGTTGATAAACTATTTTCTCACTAAAACTATCATATAACATCGTATGTTTCAAAACTATGACCGTATTTTATATGTCTCCAACTTTATAGTTTGTAATCCTTATCTCCATAGATTCAAATTTCAAACTCTAAATCCTCTGAAACTCCAAAACTCATAAATCTTAATTATATTAATTTAAAGATGATTTAATGTTTTGTAATCAAGCTATACACCTTATAAATAAGACTTTAAACTAAATTAATACCCTTTAGAAGGTAGACAAGCTATTCATAAACAGTATTGAATTCTTTTTAAGTTTGATTGATAAGGATAATTTAATTAAAGGGTGATTTACCTCAATATCCAAATTAAAGGTCTATCTTAGGCAACTACTCATGAGTTGACATAAAGACAATTTTACTTATCATTTTGGCTTCAGTTTGATCTTTTTACCCTTTTGATATTTTATTTCTCTCCTCACACTCTATTTCCTCATCTGACACTCTATACCCTCCTGACACTCTCTTCCTCACATCTGGGTGATTCTCTACCACACATATTTCTTTTTTTTATTGATTTTAACGATGAAAATTAGGGAGAATTTAAATAATAAATCATAGAAGTCAATTTACTCAAACTTGTTATATAATACAAGTACAATATATCTCAAGATAAATATAGATTATTAACATAATTCTATAAATTTTTAATATTTTTTATTTTCCAAAAAAAATTCTGTTAGCTGATACATAGTTTTGTTTAGCTAATATATTATTTGATAAATGATTTGTTAGTCGATATATTATTTATTATCTGATACTTGTTTTGTTAGTTGATATAATGTTGATTACTAAAATGAAAAATACTAAAAAATGGCCAAAATTGCATCAAATCTATATTTTTGTTTCACCTACATCTTCTTAGAAGGTTATAATTATTCGTATACAGAGTTGCTGTTGCAAATTTACCTAGACTGATAAAATAATTTTTTCACCACATAGTATCTTTGCATTTTATGCTTCTTAATAACACTAAAAAGTTTTTTTTGATGTTCATAAATAGTAGAACACATATACAGACAATGTATATTTGTAAAATTGTTATTTATTAACAAATATATGTACTAGAAGTGTTAGCTATTAACAATATTATAGATGTTAACAAGAGGTGTTATTTGTTAACAAATACATATACCATAAAAGTTAACAAAGATGTTAGTTATTAACAAATATTAAAGATGTTAACAGATGTGTTAGTTGTTAACAAAAATATATACCGGATGTGGTTTAACAGAGGTGTTAGTTGTTAAGCAAATATTGTTAGATGTAATAGAAACCGTTGCTTCTCGCACAAATATCATCGTCTTTGTAGGGATTGTCTTTATACACCACAAATTGAGGAGCTCATCATTCTAGTGGTGTTAGAATCATTATGCAATGTTGTTTTTGAAAAGGACGAGATGGTGAAAACTTTAATGATTTGTATAAAAATAATATAAATTAAAAAAAAGATTTTTTTTCGGTACTTGAGGATGAAGGAAAATGAATCATTCTTGGTGAATGAATTCGGTGAAGAAGGATAAATTAATAAAAATCATTATTTAGTTGTAAAATATAGAGAAGTGAAAAAAAGAGATAAAAAGTTTGAGAAAAAAAAGACTACGAGAAGAAAGAGAGTTAGAAAAAAAATAAGATTACTAGTAGGTATCAGCAGTGCCGGTCCAATATTTTCATTTTTTTCTTGATGCCCTAAGCTCAACTAAATTTTTATGCCCTTATAATTCATGTAATTTTTTTATAATGCCCTATATATAACTAAAATGATCACTTAAAATTATGATGCCCTAAGCGATCGCTTACCTCGCCTATGCTCCGGACCGGCCCTGGGTATCAGAGTGCATGACACAGGTGTAACATGCAGGGAAATTGAAACAAAGGCAAAATAAGAGTAGAAATAGATTATAAAAATTAAGGGTAATCAACTAGTATAGGTGGCGCGTGGATGTACACCAATTATCTTTAATTAAAGAATTAAACCATTTTCAAACCAATATTATTAAGGTTTTTGGGTTCTTACGTTTCTAGCTTTAGTTTCGGGCGGGGGGATTGGAGTTTTGAAACATTAAATCTATGGGAAATACAGATTTCCCAACATTTAATTATGGAATTATATAGAATTAGTAATAGTCTATGAGATATACACATGTTATACAATAGTTTTATATGGAAGTAGCTCACTGACTTTGATGATATATTGATACTAATTTAGCTAATATGTGACCCAAATACATGCATGACTCTTATAGTCAAGGCCGGTCTAGATATTGTAAAACCAAATTCAACCTGTTAGGTGATTTGCCAAAAATG